>PVIW01006985.1:0-78781 GCA_004026585.1 Noctilio leporinus | reverse complement strand
CGGGGTAGGGGGGAGGGAGAGGTAGAGGCAAAGATGGGGAGCAGCTTAGACAAGAACCTAGTATAAAGGAACCATGGACATGGACAACAGGTGGGATTGACTTTGGGGGGAATGGGTGGGTGGGTGGGGGGACAGAGGGGAGCAAAAAGGGGATGGATGTAATACAACAACAATAAAATTTAAAAAAAAAAAAAAATAATAATAAATAAAACCTTTAAAAATAATTTTAAAATAAATAAAAATAATGAATAAAATCTTTTTTAAAATAAAAATAAAAAACAGATTATTACTCATTGATATACTAATGTTCTTGTTCCCATTTATTCTGTTTCTTTTTTCTTTCTTTTTTTCCTATAAGCCACAAGATATTCCTTTGGAGGTCAGCCATATGACTTTCCAGTTCCTACCTGTATGGGGTTGAAACCAAGGAACTTGTTTTTTTATTTGCACAAAAGAGGAAATGAAGATTCCCATAGGATAAGTC
This sequence comes from Noctilio leporinus, assembly GCA_004026585.1. Lineage (NCBI taxonomy): Eukaryota > Metazoa > Chordata > Mammalia > Chiroptera > Noctilionidae > Noctilio > Noctilio leporinus. Next base: position 78,297 of record PVIW01006985.1, on the reverse strand, counting down.
ATCTTAAGAAAGAAAACTAAGCTTATGAAAGTCTGGGGGAAAGTCTTTTTATTGACATTACAAACAGAGGAGTGATTTATAAGTTTTGAATTTTGTTTACTTTCGGTTTTTGAGGAGGTGGTTTGTTAAAATGAAAGTGCAAAGAGTATCTAAATTGGAGGTGCACATTACTCCAATTTACAAAATCCTTAAACATGTAAAACTTTGAGCAATTACTTAACTTTTAAGTTATTTTGAATAAATGGAAACTGACATGTTTAATTTTATACTATTTAGCTTATGCAATATAATCATTATTGATAAAGTAAACATGTTTTGCACTTATGCATTATGCTCAAATAGCACAAAATCACTGAGTTCTTTCTACAGCTAGAAAGCACATTGGAGTTATTCTGGGATTAATTTTCTTGGGTGAAATAAATATAACAGTGCAGACATAAAAGAATACTTTAGTGACTACACACAGGTCATTTGGTTGAAAGATACAAGTGAGTTAACAATCAAGTTCTCTCTCTTCTTTTAGTTGTTGGATAGCTATCAAAGGCTTGGTAAATTCCCATCTGTGAACAAGTATGATCTATTGATTTATTCACAATCATGAGATAGGAAGAATCACAGATGGGAAAATTGAGACATTACACATTTAGATAGGCTTTTTTCTTGAGTGGAAATATTAAAAACTATAAACTATCTGATATCATGCCAAAATAGTACTTAATAACTGATTTAAAAATTGGGCTGCTTATACTCACTTTTAATTTAATAAGGAAACTTGATATATGCATTTTCTATGATATCTTAATGTAAGAAACATTTTTTTAACATTTTAAAGTTTAAGATTCTAATGTCTCATTGTAATTTGATTTGCCTTTTTTGGATGCTTTTTTATCCCGAGTTTTACATCATTTGATGGACTTACAGATTAGGTAATAATCTATTAAATATTAGTTTCCTGGTATCAATTATTCTGTGGTTATTTATGAGAATGTCCTCTAGAATTATATACATTAGGGGTAAAAGGGTTACATTACAGCATCATATTATCTACATCTTGATCTCAATGCTTCTATTAAAAATATAATTTTTATAGGCATATCTTATTGTAGAATTTTTATACCTATGGATAGCTGATAGATAAGAGAGAATAATAAAGTAAATGAGCTAAAATGCAAACAATTTGTGAATCTGGTGAAGGTCATAACCAGGAAGCATGCACTTCTTGGCATGAAGTGGCATGCACTGCACTTCACTCATATCTATGAATTCAAGTTTTCTCATAGTCACTGGATTCTGGTGCTTTTAATTTCTTTTTTTTTTTTTTAATAATTATTATTTTGTTGTTAAAGATTTTATTTATTATTTTCAGAGAGAGGGAAAGGGAGAGAGGCAGAGAGGGAGAGAGACATCAACGTGTGGTTGCCTTTCACCTGCCTCCAGCTACAGACCTGGCTGGAGACCTGCCTTGCAACCTGGTTATGTTGCCCTGGCTGGGAATCGAACCAGCGCCCTTTTGGGTTTGCAGGCTGGCACCTATCCACTGTGCCACCAGCCAGGGCTGCTTTTAATTTCTTGACAACTCTTTGGGTATTTATTCTGCCATAATCCCAAAATATAAAGTTAAAAGTTTTATTTATAATAATGGCAGTTGAAACAAATAAGTTAAATATGGAACATAATTTAATAAGTGATAGTTAGCTATTCCTCATTCACATATTAATCACTTTTTAATAGTTGTATTTCATTTTGGGTGATATTTTTTCACTAATCATCTTATGAACTAAAATATCCTATGGGACTTTTAAAATAAAATTATACATATTAGTGTGAAGCTGAGATACATTAGAAAAGAATAAGATTTGAAAATCAATTGTTTTTATTTCTGAGCACCAATATGGATGATTTATTAGTTATTATTTTTCTCACTATATTTTATTTTAATTTTAAATAATCACTTTGCTGCTTTCTCTTATTGATCTTTGCCTCATACAAGCAAAATTAACTGTTTACTAAATACGAAGTAGGCAAAAAAACGATTTGATGCTAACACTGTACATAATATAAGCAGTCTCCACTTTCCCATATGTCATGTGAGTAGGACATGGATCAGGAAGCAGAATAAAAAAATCAAAAGAGGGGAGAAAAACATGGCCACAGATATTTAGCATGTTTTACTTAAGAGTATTACTGAATGCCAATCACTTATCTGGAATAAAGTGATTTGAATATGCTTAAGGGATAAAGCAAAAAAAAAAAAAAAAAAAAGTTGTACTTAGAACTATAACTATAGGCAAAAGATGATTAAAGGCAAAAGAATAAAGTGTGGAGATTTAATTTGTATCAGAAATGTTTCTTCTTTAATAAATAACACACAAGGAAGCTTTGGCTAGAAATAAATGATAAAGATTTTGGGAAGAGCCTTAAGATTTGCAAACCAGAATCACGCTAGACAAAAACCCCAAAGTATGTTGATGAAGAAAAAGCTAAGATATTTTAATGTAAGAAACATTTGTAAAGTTTTGAATTTTAGGTCGTAACTTCCTTATAATAAAAGGTGCATTACTGAAGCTAATCAGTCCTGCATTCCCAGCCTTCGGACTGGGTCAGGTGGTTGTCAATCAGCTGGTAGGTTTTCTGGATAATGGATGTTGATTTGGATGAGTAAATTTTTCAGGGGGTCATCTGAGACCCTCTCTAGTAACTGGTTGGGTTGCTGCTTGATTCATAAATTGCTCCCTAAAGCCAACTAGATCTTTCAATCCATTTAGTTGAATTTTGTAGTTTAAAGGTACAGAGAACTGTAAAAGCTCTTCTTTGAAAAAAAGATCATTTCAAATATGTCCTGTAAAAACGAAGGAAACCTCATTTCAAATGAAGCCAAGAAGCCCTGAAGGGGGCGCTCTCACCTACTTGCCCTCCTTAGCTACCCCTGCACTACCAACTGGAAGGTGATGAGGATTATTTTGACAGAGGAGAACATTTTTCTTTTAAAAAAAAAAAAAAAAAAAATGTTTTATTCATTAGTTTTTAGAGAGAGGGGGAGGGAGAGAGGCAGGGAGGGAGAGAAACATCAATGTGTGGTTGCCTTTCACCTGCCTCCAGCTATGGACCTGGCTGGAGACCTGGCTTGCAACCTGGTTATGTGCCCTGGCTGGGAATCGAACCAGCGACCTCCGGGTTCGCAGGCTGATGCCTTATCCACTGAGCCACCAGCCAGGGCAGAGAACACGTTTTTCACATAGGAATTGCAAGCCCTGCTTTTAAGCAAAGGAGGAAGCTCCCTCCCTGTCCTAGCACTAAGCACCTCCCGCCCCAAAAGAGAAACCGCTGCAGGGCCTTGTTTTCCATTGACTTTCATGAAAAACAACCCTCCACAATTTTATCCTCAGATCTGATAAAAGCTCTCCTTCCCTTTGTCTCTTCAAACTTGCCTATGGCTGGCAATCGTTTGCTCCTTCTGGCCTGCAATTCTCCGCTAATCCCATATACACTCATTTTGCTGGTAAAATAATGAGCTATTTTATAGTTGAGGTTGACATTCCATCTACTGACTAGGGCCAGCCTGACTTGTTTGGAGAGGCTTATAAACTGGAAATTACAGTTCGTCCCCTGTCTTTTGTGAACAAATAAAAGCGGCCTGGACAAATTCTTTTTTCCTCTCCAATGAGATATTCAGAGCACTTCCAAAGAACAAGAGAGGCACTTTGCTTCAAGAAAGCTGCATTTAACTTTGCCTTTGAAAGACCAAAGGGACATTCTTTCCAGGAACAGAGGTAGATAATAAAATACAAATAGAAAAATCACTCCAGGCAATTACAAAATATACAAGCATGGAGTTATGTTGTTTTTTCCCATAGCTTATAAAAAGTCAAAATCCCACTGGTTTCCACTTTTTTCAAATGCTTAGTAAAAATCAACAAAGCCTGTTCAAGTGTATTTCGTCTGCCTTACCTCTCATAATTGCCACACACTGCAGTATTCTAGACGCTTTCATTTGAAAACAGAACTCTGGAATATTTACTTCTTTAAAAATAAAATAATGAATTGATAATTTATATTCTACCAAAAGGGTCTTATTTTAATCTGCCCACTTTTCTATATTTTATACAAAGTTATAAACTGTGTGCAGAAATAATGTATATATAAGTAATTCAGAAATGCATAAGAAAAAAATGCGTAAGAATATTCACATAGATATATGAAAGGATATATGACATGAAATGATACTGATTCATGACAAAGTTAAAGTTTAATCTTCTGACATTAATGAAGTCACTATTGAGTTAGAAAGGTAGAATCAATATGATAACAGATTTAATTATAGTGCTAATTACTTTTCCATGTTGTGAGCATTTGATGTTTAGCCTGATATATACTGACGTGACTCATGGAGAAGATTAAATTTTTATTGATTCATATAATTTCTCTCTCATGTAGATTTATGTTATTCTTCCTGTTGCATAAACATTTTAATGAATTTCTGTAGGGTAAAAAAATGAAAACATGTTAACTAATCAAGCCATAAAAAAATAAAATCCAAATCCAAATCCATTTCCCTTTGACGGATTGATGGGCAAACCATTTTAATCATTTTGTAGCAATTTTAATGTGTTCACCATTTTTAGAGATAATAAGTGGTTTTTTGGCAAGTAGATTGACTATATCTAGGATCAAACTCAATAACTAGAAGTTATACCAAAGTAGTAGTATAATTTCTTGCCCACATTGGTACCTTCTTTTGAAAAATTATTATGTGCTACTATTTTATTAATATCTATCTATATATATTATATAGATAGATATTATATATATATATATATATATAGAGAGAGAGAGAGAGAGAGAGAGAGAGAGATAACAATGGTCTCTTTCAAGACATACCCAAGTTACAAATATGTTAAACAAAAACATTTACTGAAGTTTGGCATTATTTAAGTTTAGTATTTATATGCCTCCATGTGTTTTAATTGATCCATCTATATTTTAATAGAAGAAAATGTATAATGACATACATTATCATATACTGAATTTTAATTAAATTTCCAAATGTATTTCTTTAAAATACCTACTTTTAATATATTTAGCACTTTGCTTACAAAGGTTATGTGTATATGTGCCAAGAAATATCTATTTATCCTAGTACCTAATAACGTTAGCTATTTAACTCAAATAATTACTTAAACAGCAACCATTTTGGAAATAAGGAGAGAAGATGGCTAAAGAACTAGCAACATTTGAACCGGTAGGATGTTTCTCTTTCCCTTGACCTTGACTAACCTCTGCAAGTGGTGGGAGAGAAGAGGTGGAGGGATATTTCAGCTCATTTTGAGAAAAGACTAAAGGAGTAGTAAACTCCTGTAGCCAGGGTGTGCAAAGGAAATTAGCAACATCTTTTAAAAGTGCTGTGAGTACACAGCAATGGGATATCCAAGTAGCCCGTCAGCTACCTGAAAATAATGTTCTGTTTGTTGAGAAATACCAAAAGTGTTACACTGTTTAAAAAATCAGCTGAGTAGATGTGGAGATTGAATTGGCTCTAGTAAGTAACTCATGAAGGGAGCTCTGAAGGATTATATAAAAAGGAAAGTTTGTATAGGGAGGAAACTGGGCCAGGGAGCTTTAGGAAAAGAAAAGAATGGATTCATTTTTAAGCCAGGACATCTTTTGGGGGGAAAGGAGGGAGGCATGTGAAGGGTATGGTTTTTATTATGCAGATTGCCTGGACTTGCTATAGAGGATAGAGAGGGACCCAGAGAAAGATGACTTCTTTGGTGTTGACCTGAAAAGTCTAGGTGGGTTGATTAAGATCACATTTCTGTGAAGGTCAAAACTGCAATCAGGTCAGGTATTAAGTTGAGGCATGTAGCATGGACTTTATGCACAGGTGATGTTTGGGCCTGGCATTGGTATGAGGGGGATGCTTGTGTACCTCACCACCAGAGGTCAGGGCAGGGCCCCATGCACCCCACACCCAGCAGGGAGGGCAAGATCCTGTTTATTGGCGCCACATGCTGTGTGCAGAGTTGGAGAGGAACCCTGTGGAGTGGAATGAGAACTTCGGAACCATGGGAAGACAGGCTTTTATAGGCATTCTAGCTACTCAAGGAAATACTGCATTACCATTTTAATCTATTATGTTTAGATTTTGAAGATTGAGGTAAAAGTGATTTAGAAATGGTTTACATTTGTGTTTGTGGTTAAAAAATTGCTATATGAAGTACTTGTAAGTTTAGAACTAAAAATGGTGTGCATTTATATACTTATACACATACATGTGTGTCTTTAGCTATGTAAATATAATTATATAATTCATGGGAGAAGAGTATGTATCCTCAGCATTTTGGATTATGATAGAAAAGTGCAGCATGCATGGGTATTGCTTTTGGCTTGATTTGTTTGTATTTTCCCCCTAACAATAGTCATTTCTCTCTAAAGTTCATTATTTAAAATTCAGTATATTAATACTTTTTCACTTCCATGTAATTATTTTTCACAAATTCTATAAAATGAATTTCTGCAATGTTCAGAAAATTTCAAAATATCTTTCAATTTTGTTCCTTTGAGATACACTTCTGATTTTTCATATATATATTTCTAGCAGTTCCTTGGATAATCTAATACAACATATCTAAGCCTAGGGGGTTTGTCATATTTTCATATTAGATTTAATTCATCATTGATATATTTATACAAAAGCTCACCCACATGCTTTGCATTTTTATAGCAATTTATCTTACATTTATAGGGTATCAGATATGGAAATTAATTGAGAATATCCTGCAGGCAACTTTTGTTCTAGTGAGACAGAGAGAATTTATGTCCATATATTATTTATGCAATACCTTTCTGAATGAATTAGTTAATGAAATATAAATTGTCTATGAAAATTCTTGTATTTTCATTTCTGTAATCTAAATGCTTTTTTTTTTCCATGTGGCAAATATTTCTTTTAGAAGATGCAGAAGCATCTGTTTTATTTTGATTTTATGTTTCCTGTGCTAACGTGGAAGTCTCAAACATATTAAAAGGGTTGAATTACTGCTGAAATTCTCATAATAAGTCCACTTGCTGAAATTTAATTTAAATCTCATGCTGTTACTATGAAGTTCATGAACAGAAATAAAGGAATAGACCTGCTTAGTGAGCAGCAGCAGTGACTTTTGCCACGAATGATTTAGAGGGAGCGCTAATCTAATAGACAGACATTTTCATTTTTAAAGAATATTTTGAGAGAGGAAGTCTGCATGTAACAAGACATGCACCACGGGGTGTGGGGAGGCGAGTGTTATATCTATAATTTTAGATAAGGTGATACAGAAATAACCTGTTAAATATGTTTGAGCTAAAAAAAAAGAAAAGAAAAAAGAAAAGGTTGAGGTAAACCGCAGGTACCAGTTTTAAAAAAGAAAAACAAATCAGAGTTGGGTAGATTTAATTTTGGGTTTGCACAGCCAGGGAGAAACAATAGATAAGATCTGGGCCTATTGATGATGGAGAATTTTAATGATATCCCTGCATGAAGCCAGGCTCTAAAAGTCATATATCTTAGGAGGGAAGACTGAGTTCGGAAAAAATCCTTACCTAGCACATGGAAAGAGGAAGAAACTTTTTTGCCTCAACCCCAGCATCAGGTGGGAGAATACATTGAAAATGTATAACCAGTGTCTTCCAATGACAGGATGAATATAAAAAGAGGCTCTGAGATGCTCGTCTTTCTGAAAATAATGCAAAAACAACATGCAAGGTTTTCCCCAGGAAAACCCGCTCAACTAAGGCTCCCCAGGGTTTCCCCAGAGAATGCCGGGTCAGGGATGAAAACACAACTTGAAGCCACAAAGCTATGACAAATATATTGTTTCGAGGTAGAAGCGTGTAATAGAAGTTTTTTTTTGAAGACATTGTTTGATATTTGATTAAGGATGTGGGAAGTTGGGCAAAGTGATATCATTGTTGATTTCCTGTCTTGGGGAATTATATATGAACATATTTTCTTTTGGGGGAAATGACATGCTGGTATTGATTGGGAATCATATCTGCATGCTTATGGCTTGATCTCAGAGGGTCCAGAGAGAGGACAGAGAGTGAGAGAGAGGAGAAAGGAGTAAGAGCAAATAGGGAAAATATGGCAAAATGGCCAATCTTAGTGAGAAGGACGAGGTCTGTCCCAAAAGTATCGCGTCACTGTCAATATCATTAAAACAGTTTGCAAGGTTTGGGACAAACCTTGTATCTGATAGTCCTTTGTACTGAACTTGCAACTGTTGTAAAAATGTAAAATTACTTCAAAATAAATTAATTTAAACATTTTTGAGATCTCAGAAGTGGGGTTATCCCGAGGGAGATAGGTACTAGAAAGAACATGGGAGGATCTTTGGGGGTGCTGATGATGTTGCTCTTAGATTTGGTTACAGAAGTGCATTCAGTTTGTGAAAATACATCAAGCTGTGTGCTTATGATTAGTATACTTTATATGATTCTACACATTATAAATTTATAAAAGTAAAAATAACTAAAAATAAATGCCTTCCACTCATATGTGTATATGAGGTCTGTCCTGAAAAAGTCCATCCATTGCTAATATAATGAGAGTGGTTTGTACGACATCAATATAACCTGGCAGCCAAGGAGAGTGGACTGGAAGGTGCATGAACAATGGCGACTTCACTGTACTAGTCAGTGGGGGCGGTGGATGACGTTGATTGAGCATGTGTACTGTGTGGCTGTCATATTCAAAATGACTGAGTAGAGCAATGAACACAAATCAAATTTTGCACTGGGGTCATGCACTGAAATTCCTTGTAGTTGATTGCTGCTTAATCCAAGGTCAACTAGAAAAGTCAGATAAAGTCCAGGAATGGTGTGTTTGTTTGGAAACAATTCAGACAGATGTATACTTATGATTTGTACACATTTTTGTACTTACAGAGACAGTCCCCATTTTAGGAAGGGTATCCTATTCAGCTTTGGAATAGTGTTAAATACCAGTAAACAACTTTCACCCCAAATGCTATCTTGGTGTTGACATCTACAGAACCCAGACTGGTAAAATTTCTTTATACATTTTAAACTTCCTTAACATAACATGCCAGCACATGATGTACAGTGAAAATATTGTCAAAATGTTACTGAAGAATTACACTTTATGAGCATTGGCAAACAGGTAATGAAAATTGAATTGGCCAAGAGGAGTCTTATGGGGTTGGTGAGACTTAGGTTGATATTTAAAAAAATAGGTATCTCCTTATAAGATTAAGGGATATTCAGAATATTTTAGGCAGAGGCAGTCGTATATGGAAATATAAGATATGTACAAGTGATGTAACCACAAATCTCAGCACATGAAGGAGATGGGCCATGAGATGAGATATGGGCACAGGAAACTGAGAACACATTCTTTAGCAGGTGTCATTCATCTTAATGATTTTATTTTATTTTTAATATTTTAATTAACCAATTTATTAAATTTTGTTTATTTTTTAAAGATTCTATTTCTAGAGAGAGGCAAAGAGGGAGAGAGACATCAATGTATGGTTGGCTTTCACCTGCCTCCAGCTGTGGACCTGGCTGGAGACCTGGCTTGCAACCTGGTTATGTGCCCTGGCTGGGAATCGAACCAGCGACCTTTGGGTTTGCAGGCTGGTGCCTTGTCCACTGTGACACCAGCCAGGGCTTAATGATTTTAATAGCTCTCCTGTGGTGTATATTTTTTCAAATGCAGACATAAGCTAAGGTGCCAATCACCACTAACCTTAACAGTCTGTGGAAAATATTTTAACATTCTAACATTTTCTTTACATCATCATTTTTATAATGATCCATTCCTACTTTAAATTGGCATTTACTTTGGTCACCTAAAGATTTTACAAATTCAAGTCAGCTGTTGTTTCTATGAAGTTTGAAAATCTTGATGACTCATATAAATATTTTAAGCCACAGTAATTCTATTTTTAAAATATTCTTTCTGCATTATAAAACAAAATATTGTTTTGCTGAATAAAGTTGTGTTGTAGGTTTTTTTCGTTCACTGTGGCGATAGTATAAAAGAGTGAGGTTGGAACTTCATCGCTCAGATGTGTTCATGCTATCAGAGCTCTGCAATAAGTATATCGCTGAATAGAGCATATCAGTTATAAATATAAACCCCTTTCCTGGCCTCTCTACATGTCAGTAAAAACCAACTTTCTGCCCTGGCTGGTGGCACAGTGGATAAGGTGCAGACCTGAGAACCCATAGGTTGCCGGTTCGATTCCCAGCCAGGGCAACATAACCAGGTTGCAAGCCAGGTCTCCAGCCAGGTCCTTAGCTGGAGGCAGGTGAAAGGCAACCATACATTGATGTTCCTCTTCCTCTCTGCCTCTCTCCCTTCCCCTTTTCCTGAAAATTAATAAATAAACAAATAATTTTAAACATAATTTTAAAAAATCAACTTTCTTTCTTCTGCCATAAATAAATATTTTCCTATTTTCTTTTAACTAGATTGAGTTCATGGATATGCAAAGGGCTTAGGATCAGTAATCTTCTTGGGATTTATACAGATTTCCTTCCTAAGGGAGTGTCACTCTTTACACATGAAATAGGTTTTATATTGCTAGGCTAGCAACTTTATTTTAAATGATTTTGTTTTTATTTGTTTTTGCTTATTGATTCTTTGCAATCTTCAAAATTAATAATAATAGACTCCTACTGGTTTGAATAATGTTCCTGATAAAACATACTGTGTTATTTCATTTTTCACTTGAAAAAAAGTGCAAACATTATTTTGAGGTAATTACAGTGCACATGTGTAAAAGAAATAATACATGTCAGGAAAATTGGAAAGAAAATGTCTAGATAATTGTTGTAGTGTTCTTTGAAGATATCTCTATGAAATTATTTCCTTTTTCAACAGGATGAGGATTAAAATATATTCTTAGAAGTTTACCTGATTCCTTCCTGATAATAAGGTTGTCATTATTATAGATAGATATCAGTTTGGTAAATTATTCCTACTTTCTAGCACATGCAGGTTTTGTTTTTTCCAGTGGATGCACCTGACTTCTAAGTGTCTTCTAAAGAAAATGGAAATGACATGACTTCATGGATCTGTTAGTTGGAATATTATTTTTCCAATTATTTGTGTCAGCACAGAGCGAAATAATGTTAATTCTGACCTAAAGATATGGTTCAAGGATCTTTTCTACATTTATTCTTACTTAAGGTTCTCATTGATCTTTTATTTTTAAGTGAAGGCCACTGAGTGAAGATTTTCTCCAGTAGGTCCACATTCCTTTCAAGTTTTCAAATTCCTAGTACAACATTTTTCTGTTAGCAATATTAGAAATACCAGGTAATTGGCATTGTTGTACTTGTCCTCATTATCACTGTAGATTTTGAAAAACAATCTAGCATAAGTGCAAGATTCCAAGTTAACTGTCAATTATAGTCTTACTGAACAGAAAGAACATCTGGTTTTCTAAACTACTGATTACAGCCTTAAATCTGAAGTGAATATTTTAAAGTGTATTGTAATTTCACAATCTTGAACACAAATATTAAATGATATATGATAACAATTTACAACTTCTTCTAGGAAAAAGCTTTTGATGGGGAGAAGAAAAATTTTTTGTAGAGAATCATTCTTACATGAAAAATGCATAGAAATACCAACTTTCTAATGACAATTACATATGCTTTAAGAGTTTTCAGATATAATAGAACATACAAACACCATTTATTATGCATCTGTAAGTAGGAAGCCATATGTTGAACCTGATTAGTCTAGTAAATTAAACATTATAAAGCCGAAAGGGCAATTTTAAAATCGATATTAAAGAAATCACAAAAATGAATCCATTATTTGATCCCCAAGATAAATAAGGATGTGCACAAAATTACAAGTCTAAATATTTCATAGTAGCATTTATAAAAATAATTATGGAAACAGTCAAAATATTTTAAAATAAAAGATTACATATGAATTTTATCTCATGTATGTGATGCAGTGTATACTTTATATTTGATCACCATCACATTTACTTACTCTGTAGAAGTACCTTTGCTGGAATAAAATAGCATGACACATTATGTTTAAAAAGTTTAAAAATAACATGAATAAAAGGATATTTCTGTGTGTATTTTAATATTTGTTAATTTAAAAATCTGGGTGGTAATATGCAAAATACATTTTCAGAAGTAACATCATTATTGATGTTAGCCTGCCTTTTAATTGTGTATTTATGAACTTACAATAGTTAAAATAAGATGCAGTAATAATGAATGATGATAATTGTTATTACTTTTACACTAATGACAAACATACAGCTTCAATGCTCTTCATGTTTCTAGTATTTTCCATCATTTTATTAAATGTACAAATAAAAAGATAGTAATTTTATAGAAGTCATAGTTAAGCTGTAAAGAAATCCAAGCATCAATGTAGGGCAAGGAGAAAAAGTCTCTTACCTTTACATAGTTCCATTCACATTAATTAAATACACATTTTAGGGATGATATTAAATATTAAGTTTGTGAAATGCCTCCAAGAAAAAAGTATTTTCAAATCTTTTTTTTTTTTTTAAGATTTTTAAATTTATTATCCTTAGAGAGAGGGGAAGGGAGAGAGACAGAGAGGGAGAGAGACATCCATGTCTGGTTGCCTTTCACCTGCCTCCAGCTGGGGACCTGGCAGGAGACCTGATTTGCAACCTAGTTATGTGCCCTGTCTGAGAATCGAACTAGTGGCCTTTGGGTTTGCAGGCCAGCATCTTATTCACTGAGCTACCATCCAGGGCTATTTTTAAATCTTATGATGCTAAAGTTGAGCTTGCTTATATAAACATAATGTTTTATTTTTAAGTTTCATATTCACAGTGGCTGCACCCAACTGCTTTCTGAGACTTTTAAAGACTATTTCCATTCTGTGAGGCTAAATTGATAGTAAGATATATAAATAGGGAGATAGATGATAGCAAATGACAAAAGGGTATTAATCAATTTTCCCCGTAATTGACAGAAACCAATTTTATCTCAATTGGAGTTTTGTCATCAACTTCTTAAAATTGTACTTTAATGGTGAAAATTTTCCAGTTTATCTGCCCTTTTATCTCTTTAATTGAGCACCATAATGATGAAATTAACTATGACAATACAAGTAAAATATGAATACAACTAATTTTCCACCAAAATTGAATATTTATAATGAAGTTCATTTTTAAGTCTATATAGACACTGTTATACTAGTTTTAATAACTCATTTTTATAAATGAAATTGTAACACCATCCAAGCAATAAACCAGAACATTTTAAAGCTCACCTACAGTTATATTTTGCTCTAAATCCTTAAACTGTAAGACATATTCTTATAGTTTAACACTGTAATTACATTTATTCAAGTTCTCAAAATTTTCTCCGTACAATTCCTTTTTGGAGACAATAGGTATTTTTCCTGACCTGTAAAATGAACACTCTCAAAATATTTTTAAATATTTTGATTATAAACTTTTAATAGAGCTCTTTCTGTGGATGCCTATGAGCTTCAGCAGAAATTGTAGAGCTCTCATGTGCTGGGTCAGGTGGGAACTTCAATATCCAAACTTGTGAGAAATTCCTACTTCAAGACATTGCTAAGAACAATTATACAAAATCATTTGGCTTTTTGCCCCACACATATAATTAAAGAAAAGAGATGATTATTCAATTCTCAGCCCAGGACTTGTCTATCTATACCCAACCAGTGACAATACATCAGTCACTTTGGGGAATGTACCAAAAGCTTGTTCTTTTCCTGGAGTGATGTATTTCACAGGCTCTGTAGTCCCTGTATTGACACCCTAACTTATTTTGGGGGACAGAGGAGAGTACCCAGGAAACTGGCTGAGACAAAGTCAGTGTCTAAGTTCATGTTTGAGGAACATGTTAGAGGAAAGCTGATTGCTCCACCAGCCCTTTAGGTACAATTGAGCATTCTGTGAACTTTTGTGCCATCTTGGAAAGAAGAATTTTGTTTAAAAAATGGAGGGAACTATTCTGTTCCTTCTTAAGTTCTGCTTTTCCACTTCAACTATGGTGCATCTAAGCTCATCTGACAAAGAGGGAGTATGGTTTCGTGTCTTGTGTAAGAGGCTGATGCCAGGGGTAGCCAGTCTTGTGGAGGCATTGGCCAGAAGGTGTGGTTTGCACAGGCGTGAACTCCTTGTCAATAATAGCGGTCCCCATAAGTGCTCAAACATTTCTTGGTGTAGACCCCAGTTCTTTACGTTGGCTGTAGTATCATGGGGGTTGCAGCTGAATTCCTTTGGGTTATAGTAAAGGTAACAGGTGCACATATTTTATTGGCTTTGATAGCCCAGGTAGTATTCTTAAGACATGGCTGCTTTATTTTGGGATCTAGATGTGAAATATAAAAGATTGAGTTGAGCAAAAACTCATTATATCTCATTATATACAAGTATGTATGTGTCTTTAACAATATGGCCCAAAATGTATGACCCTAGATTTTGACTATTATTGTTGTCAGTGTGCAAAGGTGGATTTCAGTTATTATTGAACTATGTTCTATGTCCAGGAACAACATTTGAGCTTTATCCAATGCCACCATTAGGAATCCATGTACTTTAATATATAATATTTACATATACTCTATACATATTATATTTATATATACATATAAACTATAGACATGTTATATGTAAATACTCTGCTATACTCACATCATTCTTATGTCTGCATGTGCAACATCTAATACAAAACATAGTATATATTAGGCACTTACCACATTATTGAAAAGCAAGTTATCACATTGAACCTGTGGCAGGAATTTTAGTGTTGTTACAGAAGATGATCTTCAGCACACCTCCCTAGAAAGTGAATCATTATTCTTATTTTGGAATTGAAAAATTATTAACATCATTCTCTAAGTTATCTTGTGTATTGAGTCACTTAGCCACCAGTTACCACTGCTTCTTGCCCAGTGACCATCCTCATACTGGACAATAGTGATCTTCCGCATCTTCACATGTTCCTGTCAAAACATGTGGCCCAAGAATGAGATAATCAAGCAGTGACACCAGTGATTATGTTTAAAATGTGAACAATACAAACCCCAGAAACACAAGGGTTTCACGTTTCAATATAAAAACTCAGAATTATGGACTTCTACATAAAAGTAATTAATCCAGCTTTACTATGGCATATCTGACCATTGTCGAACCTTGGAGCTTTATGGATTTCAGAATGATTCTGTCTGATGACCTCATTTGTATAGATACAAAGTCAATAAGATTAAGTGAATCCTTCAGGGTCAGTGAGCTCATTAGAACCTGCTCTTTGACCCAAATGTTCTGACTCTTTGAAGAATAATCTTTTAACATCAAAGCCTCTTTTTTAGCACTAAGCAATGCATTGTTCTC
This sequence comes from Noctilio leporinus, assembly GCA_004026585.1. NCBI lineage: Eukaryota > Metazoa > Chordata > Mammalia > Chiroptera > Noctilionidae > Noctilio > Noctilio leporinus. The sequence continues at coordinate 62,914 of PVIW01006985.1, read as the reverse complement.
ATTTCCTTTTCAACCATTAAATATCACCCAAACAGCTCTAACTTAGCATAAATAAGGTAGATTTGTCTAACAAAGTACTTCCGTAAAAATCATAGTAGAGTAATAGTGGCTAGCCATTATGTACAGGTTGATTATATGCATTTCAATGGTATTAAACCTGTTCCTGTGTTACCCTGGGGTATGTCTGTTTTTGTCATAAACAGTTAAAGGCTATAAAGATCATCTTGTTAAGATCGTGTAAAAGAACTAAGTACCTTTATTTTTACATCCATCATTTTCTAAAGTCTGTAAGGTAGTGAGTCTTTGGAACTGGACTAGTTGTCAAAGATACTCATTGGCCATCACTCAAAAGCTTCTATTTTGCCCATATTGAAACCTGTGTAAGACATATTTTTTCACATTTTAATACAATATTGTAGCCTCAAGTGTGTTTACAAAAGAGTAAGACTCGACGTACTAAATGTGATGATTAAGTTCACCTTTAAGAGTCAGGCCTTACCCGATTCACTACAGGGAAAATTATTTTTTCATGGCGAGAGAAGCAAATGAAAACAGACTAAGAAAAAAGAAGTTGCTTCCATGAGTGTATTGTTTTGCTACCATAAGCTAGTGCCATAGGGCAGCTGGCCTGGGCAGTGGCAATACATTTTCTCACAGTTTTGGGGGCTGAGTGCCTGAGGTGAAGGTGGAAGCTGGAATGTCTCCCTGGAGGCCTCTGTTCCTTGCTCACAGTGGGGACTTCTGTCACTGTGTCCGCCATGCCCTCTGCTCTGTGCCTGGGCATCCCCAGGGTCTCTTTCTGTGTGAGCTAATTAACTCTTCCCATAAACACGCAAGTCAGATGCATGAGAGCCCATCTTAAGGACCTCATTTTCACTTAATTACCTTTTGAAAAGTCCCACCTCCAAATACAGTTACCTGCTGAGGTACCGGAGGTTAGGATTGCAACGTAGAAACTTGGGGCACACAATGCAGTTCATATCAATGAGCAAGACTAATATGTATAAGAAATTTTTTATCTTTACCCAATACAATAAGGTTGTTATTTTATCCAGACAATTTTTAATCTAAAGTTAACTATATATATATGTGTGTGTGTGTGTTAAAAAACTTAACAGGTTTGTAGGGAAAGAAGAAAGCCCCCATGCTGCACAAAAGCAAAAACAAAAACAAAAAAAATTTGTATCATTGACCTCTTTTCCAAAACTTTTAACCTGGAAATGCTGGTGGAGCATCCATTCCCTTCATCTCAAAAATGTAAAGATTGTAGAAAATGATAAGGGTTTTGGAATTTTCCACCACTGCTTGTCATATAAATTAAACTGCTTAGCAAAAAGTGTTTGACCATTGTATATATTTTTTCTAAACAAAGAAAAGAAGTAATGAATACTTGTCTTGCCCTGATATTTTCAAAGAACAAATAAATGACCCAGAGACTGGGAGAAAAGAAAGTTGCTGAATAACTTTTATCACATTTCTTTTCACACATTTTTCAATATGGCATTACAGAGATACCTGTGTTGGTTACACAGCTTGACCTAACCCAGATCATAATGCATGAGGATGTCAGTGTTTCAAAAGCACTTTGTCATTTCAGATAATATATTGAAAAAGAAGTGTAATTTTCAAAGGCCAGTCCCCCTTTGATATGTTTCAGTAGTAATCGTGTATTTATCTGATCAATAGGCTGAACATTATTAAAATGACTTCATACTTGAATGCTTCATGTTTCTCCCACTATTGTGGTTATTCATAAACATAAAATTATGGAAACACTTTTGAATTTCAGCTGGAAATGTTGCTCATTTTCCAGATTATGAAAATATAATTTTATTATTTAATATGTTTCAAACCAGGTAATTTTATTTATGTAGGAAAATATATAATTGCCAGCTTTTTTAAAAAAAAAAGATTTTATTTATTATTTGCAGAGAGATGGGAAGGGATGGAGGCAGAGAGGGAGAGAGACATCAATGTATAGTTGCTTTTCACCTGCCTCCAGCCACAGACTTGGCTGGAGACCTGGCTTGCAACCTGGTTATGTGCCCTGGCTGGGAATCGAACCAGTGACCTTTGGGTTCGCAGGCCGGCACCTTATCCACTGAGCCACCAGCCAGGGCATATGCCAGCTTTTATTATAGTATTTATTAGCTAAGTGACTTAAATGTCAGTAAAAACCACTTCTCCATATCTTTCTAAATGTTCATTGGGTTATCCTTTTAAAATGCTGCATTAATCATTCATAAAATTATCTTTATAAAAACCTGATCTTCTAAATATTTAATGGATTTTATGTGTGTTCACCAATTCTCATAAAAATGTAGTAAAAATTATTATTGCCTGTCTTAATAAAATATATTTTGGTCAAATTATCTCCTCAGATAGAAAGTACCCTTTAGAGCAATGATTCTCTTGGGGAAGCTAATGTGCTTTCTGCTGTCTTGGTTGCTTGTTCTAAGATACTTCAAGAAAAAGTTTCACTATTTTATAGGAATTTAGTTTGGTAATTTTGGGCAGTGCAGCTCTATAGACAACATTATATTTAAAAACATGCTGGATATTGAAGTTACCTCATATTTTATTCTGTTATTATAATTTGGGAATATCTTTTTCTCTAATGATACACTCATTTCTATCGTTTGCTTTTGAAGTAATGAGATGGTTTTGTTAAACAAACCGGAACATGTGCTCTCAGTGATAAGGCCATATTCTACACACACACACACACACACACACACACACTAAAGTGCATCGTAACATCCAAGTCACTACTTGACATTGCTACTACCTGCATCGTCACTCTAAATGCAGATTTGGGATTAATAATAAACACTTTATTATCCTCACCAATAATCCATTTTATAATCAGAGAAGACTCAAGTCATATATATGGAAACAGCCTGATTTTAGAAGAAACATAATTATCCTATATTCAGATAAAGACCAACATCTGTAAATATTATAAATGGAGTACCACTTTTTTCTCTCTCCCCTATCCTGTGCTCACTACCTTTTGTCTCTTTCCTGCTTTGGATTTTATTTTCACTTATTTCCCCAATTTCAGTTTGTTTTTCCTCACAGCCTGTTTTCCTCCGAGAAAATATGTTATCTTGGCATATTTCCCCTGTGTCTCTGGCAACTCCTCTAGCTGGGTTTTCCCTTGGGCCCTGACTCTCATTACTTTGCCAAGATGTTCTTTGTTCTTCCTCTCTTCCTTTCTTTTTCTCTGAGGAGACTGTTTTGAACTTATTTTCCTTTGTTTAACTCTTAACTATGAACCAGATGTTCTTAGCCATACAAATAAGACTATCACCTAGGGAATCATATGGAGTTGAGTTTCAATAGCTCACATCAACATTTAACACAGTTCCTGTTGTCTCCTTGAAGAAATCTCTGTTCATGGATGATGACATCTTCTCCTGTCCTTCCCACCACATTCCAATAATGCTCAAGGGAACCTGCAAACCTAATCTTGCATTTGCTTTTGGGAATACGAAAAGACACTAATATCCCAAGGCTGAACATTCAATCTCAGAGGGCATAGAATCCAATGCACAGGATAGAGAAGGTATTCACTTACTAGGTGAAGGTGGGCTCATTTGATTCTGTTACTTGAGGACACTAACAAGGTGTGTAAGGGAGTCAAGAACAAGGATCTATTTAAATGCTCTCTTAATGGGTTTTTTTTGTTGTTGTTGTTGTAAGCAATGGTTCCAGCTAGAGTCATTTTTAGCCAATTTAGCTAGTGATCTCACACATTTGGGCATTTAAAAACCCAGCTTGGAGGTTTGTCAGAAACCAAACAGCTTCACAGGACTAGAAAACAGGGATTGTAGGAGCCTGCCCCGTATAGCCAAAGGCCACTTTGCAAATTTTTAACTTCTTTTGTCCCTTCATAGATGATTTATATCCTAGGGGAAATGCTCCAATTTGCCAAGTTGGAGCAGTTATGTCTTCCTTTTGTTACTGGGAAAGACGGTGCCTCTCCATGGGGATGATTTAGTCATACTTCTCCTGCTCAATAGCTCTTGAGCTTTTCTACTTACACAATCAAGAACAGCTTCAGTAAGATGTCATCTAGCTCAGTTTTAGGGACATTTTGATTAGTTACCCAATGTCCAATTCTGTGGGTCAAATCATCATTACTCTCTGTACCTACTTACCTTGAAGGTCATTACAATGACCTTACCTTGAATAAGCAATTATGACCTCTCATTCCATGTTACCCTGAGTTAAATGCATGGAGTCAGGTAGTTCAATGGCAGATTTTGCACCATACCTTTTGACCTACAGACAAGAGCCAATGTAGAGTTTTGAGATGGTTGGGCTCACTTTACAAGTAGAGTTGTCTACACCTTCCTAAAGCAACTGTCTCTAGACTTTTCCAAGGGACATCATTTGGGAGAATTGGATGACAATCTACTCTAACATTCAAATGTCTCTAATCCTCTGGATAACATCTCTATGGTATACCAAGGAATTTATAGCTTTTTAATTTCACTTAATTATAGGTTACCTTGGAGTCTAGGTTTTGGTAAACCGTTAGAGCCATTCCCATTCACCCAATCTAGCACAATGAATTTAGAATGGCTTTTAGTGTTTCCCTATTAATGACTGTAGCATTAATAGATATACATACAACATTGTATTTCTTTCATTCCAGCACACAGCTGTTAATATCTATTCCAAAACACCAAAACATCTGTTCCACATTTCTATTGATGAAATTTGACATAATCTTGGTTTTGTTTTTTTTTTGGTGTGCATGTGTTCTCTTCATGGGTCACACCTTTTTACTGTTCCCCTGCGGTACAGTGGCACTTGAATCTGTCACTTACAGATCTAGATGGGCATAGTGGTACTTGAGTCTGGTATTTACAGGTCTAGAGGCAGGAAGCGACTACAGGAGTACGTTCTGAAGATGATCAAAAGTCTCCTACCAGGCAACTACCTCATGGAAGGTGATGAACAATTTTTCAGACAAGAAGAAACCACATTCCTCAAAGAAATGAAGAAACTCTGGCTCTACCCGCAAAGGGTGCCAGAAGGAATCTGGGAGTTCAATGTCTCCAGCTTCATGAAATTCTGCCCATATGTCCCACTCCAATTTCCAGGGTTGCATTTTTCCCCAATCAATGCTCTATCTCCTTAATAATAAACCCTAACAGGTTACAACTTCCACTTGGGTTACCATTCACACGCAGAGGTGCAGAACCGGTATTTGGGATTCCGAAGCAGCAGCCCCGTAGCTACAGGAGATGGGATTGTTTAGTTCGGTCACCAAAGCTTTCTTTTCTCCAGCTCAGCCCTGTAATGTTGGAGTTTGAAGCACTGAGCTTGTGATTTCCTTTGTCTCCTAACCTCTCTGGTGGACTTAGTAGCGACCAATTCATGGCATTACATTAATGAAACCGACAGGTTACCCGGTTGTACTTTACATAATAACTGAAGTATCTACCTGTAATTAAATGAGAAATTGTATGTGGAAGTTGAGAAGTTACATGTCATTTTTACACTTTCTTTCCTCTAAATGTACCCATTGCATATTCAGTCACTTGGCTTCATAATTAGCTTATTACTTGATCACAATATCTATATAATTTTATCATAATGAATATCTTTAAAAATTCAGGGTGAATAAATAAATAGGCGAAAGCTAATTTCCAAATCATCTGCACCTGGTAAAGAAAACTTCATTGGTAAGGAGGATGTTCTACCAAAACAATAAACAAAGTTATGAACTCTAGCTCCTGTTTTTCACATATTGTTACATGTGCATCTTTTGACTAGTTGAAACTTCATAGTTTAAAAATAAAATAAACTGCTTATAGAATTTGATTTGCCACCCAAGCTTGAAGGAGTCAGAATTTGGTGATCTAATTCTACCTAATCTGTAGAATTTGATAGAATTATAAATCCTGAACCCATTTTCATGATAATTATGGTAACTAGGAGACTTCTAAAACACATAACACATTGAAAGCAATTTTGCAAACACTTCTGGGTAACATAGTGATCACATAACTCATAAGTCTATAAACGGTAATGGGTCAGTGAAAATTGATTACGCCTTTCTACTTCCACAGATAGAAAAACTCCACTTTAATTCCTGCTTCAGAGTATTATCTGTAGTTAAGTGATGACTTTGTCACAATCATTCTTCATTATCTTACACACGCACAGGCAGAAAGGAGGTTGTGGTTTAATTGACATGAAAATAAATAACTTACTCAATAATCTGAAATCAGGCTTCGTATTTTAGAAGACACCAACTGAAAACTGAAAGCATTCTGAGTTTATTTTCTCTAATATTTCCCTAATATATCCAATTGTTCATTGTGTTACTTCATACCCCATTTGAGAATTACATTGGAAGCTAAGGCAGTTCAATTAATTAGTTGTTAAACTCAGTCATTGCTGCTTCCCCCAATGAATCACCAGATTCTTGAAAGCTGTCCAAATGGCTAAATGTGTAATAAATCCCACATTTGAACACATTTCACGTAGATAATTATGCCACTTTATCAACTATGTTCTTCCCAAACCATAGGAAATTTCAGCTTCTTCCCATAGTCATCACATTTCTGAGCTTTAAATACCAATTCTGACCTTTTCAGTGAATGTGATTTTAACACAAGGAGCTGTGTAATAATCTTTATTTTTGCAACCATCCAAAAATTGTGAAGATACACATGACTTCAGTGTTGCTTACAGTTATTTCAGCAATGCGGCGTAGCTTGCTGGAATTGCCAATGAACCACTTCTATGCTGGAGTGAAAAATGAAGCGTATTTCCTAAACTGCAACAATGTAAGAAGACTGTAAGAACAAAACATTAACATACTAGAAAGTGAATGATTTCTGTAGTCTGACCATTCTGGCTGCAAGCTGTGAATATAGATTGTGTGATTTAACTATGTAACTATTAGGCTGCCAACTTGGCTTCTATGTTAAAAACTATGCCACTCAACAGACAGAAGGACTCTGAAGTGGCTTCATCTGTCTGTCACTTGACTTACATTTACCTTCCAGCTGCAAAATCAAGTAATCCAGAGTGCCACTGTTACTGATAGTTCCTCTTTTAAAACACTTCTTTTGCTTATTGGTCGAAGAGACAAATTTCCAAATACTTTAAAAACTGTTATACTCACAAAAATTCTCTGAGATTTCCCTCAATGTGCACAACATCCAGCATTTGTCGAATGAAAGGAGAAGGGACTTGCATTGACTCTTGTGTGTTTAAAATTTTCATGCAAGCAATCGGATGTTTCAGAATATTTTACATACAAATGAATCTGCTCCTAATAGTAACCAGGAATTCTGTCAATCGAAAGGTGGAGTGAAAAGAAAATCCTTCAAATACGTTGGCTACTCTCCATTGAATTATGAGTGACTGCAGAATATGAGAGTAATAAGAGCCTGAATGGAAGCCAGTGGTAGGTAGCAGAGTCACATGCGACATTATCAGTGAATGGCAGTCAACATATTGGATAATGTCGTGAATAAAATGTTGATGTAAACTGCCTATTATTTATTTTCCAGGTGGCTCAAACAAGCCATCACAATTACCTTGGAAGTTAACTCATTGCATTGTTTAAAGACCAATTTTGGGGAAAAAAGAAATAAAAGCAAGCTATTTAATTTCCTCAAATTCATAAATAAAGGTGAAGGAATATTCCAAATAAATACAAGTATATTCTTATATCACTGGATATATATCACTAATATAAACAATAGCCTCAATAAATGTATTGGTGATGAAGAGACAAAATGGTCAAATTCATTTCAAAATAAGAATAGAAGTTACTATGTACTTAAATCATAAATGAATGTTATAAAATTTATGTGGTTGAACTAATATATCATTAATTGAAAATAAAATTATGACGAGTTCGAAGAAATGTTACTATTATACAAATCAAAAAGCATGGATAAACGCTATAGAAGATAAGCCAAATTAGCGTATTCTTTTGTATTTTAACCTGTGGGTGTGTTTGTGTTTAAAGTACAATAGGAAAGACTTTGACTAGCTAGATACCTGACAGTAAGGTACACAGAGAGAGCAATAAAACCTGTTTAGTGAAATAAGGGGTTTCGACCTTAACATGTAATGGGTGAAGCCTGTTAATAAAAGCATTTTCAGTGTCCTGCCAAGCACTATAATTAGAAGACATGCTTTTAAAGTTACATGTTGTTCCCTTTGTTTTTATCTCCTATATTCATTATTATCTTTTAGCTTCCAATTGACAGAGCCCTGATGTCTTCAGGGTGAGCAGAAAGATGGTAAATGGGAGGTGAGGTCCTATCTGAGAAATGACAGGAGAAGATGGGCCCTCATCCCCCACCCTGCTGATAAAATGGTGATAAACTCATGTTTTGCCTCATAAAATAGATCTACGTAATCTTTTTGCTTATTTCCTCAAAACACATAGTGAAGTTTTTACTTAGCAAAATGAGGGATTTGCTAGGGATATAGAATTTAATAAGACAACATTCCTGTTCTTAACACAGCAGTGTGTACCACAGGGCGCAGATATGCCCAAAGGGACGTGTCGTAATGACTTTCATCAGAGGATAACAGGGCTGTAAACAGAGTGTGATGGCCCGAAGCTATGGGGCAGGTTTGGGGCTGAAGTGATGGCGGAAGTATTCCAAGTTTTGCCGGATCCACGTTTCTAAGTGGTGTGCTGGGGGAAGCTGGGAGAAAAAACATCTCAATTTAAGACCCTCTATGTTATGGTTGCCAAAGACTCTTAGAATTTTTGCTAATTTGGGAGTTTTCATGAACTTTGACAAGCTAGTCATAGTTGCCACATATTTTCATTCGTGCTGATCCCTGGAGGCATAAGAACCTTATGATGGAGAGAAGTACATTTTTTTAAAGATTTTATTCACTATTTTAAGAGAGAAGGGCAGGGAGAGAGTCAGAGGGAGAGAAACATCAATGTATGGTTGCCTTTCACCTGCCTCCAGCTGGGGACCTGGCTGGAGACCTGGCCTGCAACCTGGTTATGTGCCCTGACTGCAGAATCAAATCAGTGACCTTTGGGTTTGCAGGCTGAAGTCAATCCACTGAGCCACCAGCCAGGAGAAGTCAAATTTTTAAACCAGCAAGTACAGTGAAGATTTCTGACAGTCTTTGAATTGTCTGGCAATAAAATCTGATTCAATTAATCTAATTGTTTGAAATAATAGACATATTAAGATAGATCGCTGAGATACTATTTTTTATACACTAATGTTTATTTTTTTAAAGATTTTATTTATTATTTTTGAGAGAGAGGGGAAGGGAGAGAAGCAGAGAGGGAGGGAGACATCACTGTATGGTTGCTTTTCACCCACCTCCAGCCACAAACCTGGCTAAAGACCTGGCCTGCAACCTGGTTATGTGCCCTGGCTGGGAATCAAACCAGCGACCTTTGGGTTCACAGGCCAGCACCTTATCCACTGTGCCACCAGCCAGGGCCTAATGTTTATTCTTATTAAATGTATAAATATTCAAAGTCATAGTTTTAATTTAAATGTATTCATTTATATTTTAGAATGTACCTCATAACTTTATTTAAATTAAAATATTTTAAGTTATATTTAAATATTATACTTTTCTAAGATATAATTATATTTTATTCAACTAAATGTCACATTTCTTTATTTTATTTTAGTAGACATTTAAAGATATATAAGCAGCACTACTGATTTTCTTCAGTAGAAAATGGTAATCAACTCCTTATGTATACAATCCTTTTCTTTTGCAGTCTGAAAAAGTGTATACCAATTTTAAATTATCAATTCATTTGGTTATATATTTGCCCATAATGTTTAGTGATACATATTTATGATGCATGTATATGTGCATATATAAGATATATGTATCTTGATGTAAGCATATATGTGTATATACCTTGATATAAAAATATATTTACATATATGTATGTAAACATGATAGGTTACATTATTTTCCTATGTATATTATTTTAAATTAATATTTATAGTTTCTTTCTATACATCATTTAGAATTGATATTTATAGCTACTAACACATTAAAATAAGCATACAGGGTAGGACAAAAGCAGGTTTACAGTTGCTTGTATGGAAAATAATACAATGCTTAATAAATTATAATACAAAAATAAACTCAGTGTTTTGCATACTCACTACTATAAACCTATTTTTGGTCCTACCCTGCATGTTTTATATATAAAATATGTAATATGTTGATAAATACTCCCAAGATATTAAATAATACTTTATACATGCTCAAATTTAAACCCTCGTTTGCAGTGTTAATTTTCCAAATCAAATTCCTAATGAATTCCACTGAAAAGAGCACACATATGCCCCCTGTTTTTGAGGCTGAGGAGACGAGGCAAAGGATTTTTGCTCTAAGTCTTACAGACATAAGTCGAAGTGTTGGCCGCAGCTGTGGTCTTAATGCTCCTGTTCCTCAAGCTCATTCAGTTGTTGGCAAAACTCATGTACTTGCAATCCCAGAAGCGCAGCCTCTGTTTTCTTTCTGTGTCCACTGTGGGTGGCTCAGGTCGTAGACCTTGGGCCTGACTTTCACAGCATGGCAGCTTAACGTCTTCAAAACCAGGAGGACAGTCTCTCCCCAGTCTGGTGTGAAGGACAGTCTTTATGAAAAAATCATGGGGCGGCCACCTCGTCACATTTGCCATAAAGGGTCATAACCTGAGGAGCTCTCATTCCATGCCATTCCCAGGTTGTCTTCATACTCAAGAAGTGAAAGCTATTGGCAGGTGTCCCCCAGGGGAGGGAACCCCAGAGGCCATGGTTGAGTCCACCTACTTATGTGACTGGGCTGACCTTTTTGCTTGGAAGTTCAGGAAAATGGCTATCTAGGTTGAGATAATCTTTAAAAACCTCCCTGAAAAAATTGAAAGGTACTATTTTGCACTATATTTCACTATATTATCATACATTATACTATTAACCAGCTACACAAAAGAAAATTAGTGGTATTAGGGTAGTTTGGTCTACCTGAATTTGCTCTATTTTTCATGGATTCTACAGTGCAGATCAAGTGAATTTAAAGAGAGTAAATAAGTAGGGTTATTTTCCTTTGCTTTCTGTAAAAACTAAAAATGCTTTCCAAAATTCCTGTGGCAGACTCTGACCGTGTCTTTTTCTAAGCCCTCTGCAATGGAAAAGATTTAACATTCTTTTGTGGCATCAAATCCCAACTGCCTGAAACCACCTTCCTGCATAGAGAAAGAGAGCTTGGGTGAATGAGAAGATATCTGAAAAGAATGTTTTGTTATGAAAATGCCAAAAATTTTAATGTAAAATGAACCAAAGCTATCAACCCAATGGCAATACAATACATAAAAATTATTTTAGAAAGACAACTAGAAAGTGGCTATTAATATGGAAATACCATTAATTTATGGTATTCTAAGTATAAAGCATCGTATATTTCAATTCCATATTGCTTCTCTTTACCAGGATGGTGATTCTAGCTCCATTATGCCTAAAAGTGACTAAAAATATTCTGCTGTCAAACTAAGCCCAGCTCATTAAGAAAGTGTACTAAAATGAAATATAGGATAATATGTTGAAAGCATCAGACCTAATAACCAGAATGATTATTGCTGCTATTTCTAGAATGGCTTTTATTTTCCCCTAAATGAATGTCCTGATTCAGTAAGAACCAGAGAACATCAGAAGTATTTGAGGCACACTGATTGATGTCAGGGAAGAAATACAGGGCAGGTTTATCAGGTTAGGGAACTGTAAGAGCAGCATGAGAGTTTATAGTTTTTAAACACTAAGTTAAAATACAGTAATCCCAAAATCCACTTGTTCTCTCGGTCCATTTTTGTGTGTGTACATGATGACAGGTAATGTGAATAAGAGAAAAAGGAAAAATTTGAGAACTATATACTTACATACATATGCTTGGAATTCAGGAGAATTAAGATAATATACACTTAAAATTTTCATTAAAGTAGCAAAAGTTTATTTTGAACATATCTGCATATTTTGATGTCTCATATTCCTCACAAACAGAATATTGAGTTTATTATTCTGTTCCTCAGACAGTGTTGTGTTATCCATGATCAAAAAGTATCTCATTAGAGAGTGACAGTACTTTGTATTAGTTGTACTCAAAGGCTCCTTGGGCATTATACCAAAGAAAAAGCAAATGACAGTTGGTGTCAACACTAAACAGCTTAGGGCAAACTATTTTCTCAAACCCTATATAATTTAATTGAAATGCAATATTTCATGAATATTAGAAAAGTGGGCTTTATTAAAAATGGCAAGGAAAAGTGAATGCATGACTGTTTAGAGTAACAAGCAATACAAATTTATTCATTCAATACATCACTGAATTATTTAAAACTCAGCCGAAGCACAAGGTCATGGAATAATTTTGGCAAGTAGGCATTTTGCATGATGCATTTCCATAATTCCCCTGCATCTAAAAAGTTAATCACAACTTTGGCATGAAGACCTCTCCCTTGTAGTCGGAGAGCCAGATAAAGACTTCAATTCAAAATTAAAACCAAGCCAAACTCTGAATATCTGACACAGAAAATATATGCATATATGTATGAAGAGAAAGAATGTCAATAGTAACTCTAAGACTGGTAAACAAAGTAAAAGAAAGTTGAAATTCCTGTAACTCTAAATTTTGATTTCACTTCAAAATAAAAGTGATGTGTAGAATAACTATTATGTTCTTAGGCATTCACAAACTTTCATACAAAAAGACTTTGAATAAAGCATTATTTAGGTTGCTGAAGCCATAATGGAAGTTCTTACTGCTGCAGTGAGTTTGACTCGTGGCATTTCCTTCTGACTCCCTGACATCTCCTCTTTTGTGTTCATAGCATCCATCTCTTCTTACAGTGTTCCCTTTTTTTCATGAGAGCCCCGAGATATCCATCATACTTATTTAAAATTCCTGGTGTCCACCATCCCTGTTGTATCTGCTGCTAGCTCTGTCTCTTTAAAAAGGGGTCTTTGTCCTTTAGTGTGACTTGTGATTTTTTTGTTGAAAGCTGGACATGATGTCCTGAGTTAAAGGAAGGGAGGTACGTAGCCCAAAGCCAATAAGCCTTGTTTGCTGCCTGCTGTAGCTGAAGGTATCAGAGGCTCAATTTCTTTCTTGTGTGTTTGTTTTTGCCTTCCTGTGATATGTGGGTTGGACTTGAGATTTCTAAAATTGTTTTTGCCTTCCTATGATATGTGGGTTGGACTTGAGGTTTCTAAAAGACAGTCTGATATGCAGAGGTTTTCAGTTGTATTCTCCCGTCACGATCCAGGAGCACCATTGAGGTGGCAGTGGGGTGTGGGAGATGGAAAGCATATTATAATGCTATGGTTAGATCTCAGTCTTTTGGTGCCTGTGGGCTGTGACCTTCAGAAGTACCTCTGAGCCCCAAGATGCCCACCTCAGGTGAGACAGGAAGGGTCGATCGGGCTGGAGTGGGGAATTTCCCTGCCCCCAGATCAGTCAGGTTCTGCTAAAACTCCAGTTGGTTAGGCTCCGATGAAAGTGTCCGTTGAGGTGACTATCTACTTGGCTAAAATCTGAAATAACAAGGCCAGCATTTTCAGAGCCTGTCACCCCAAAGTAAGCTGCTTTGGCATATTGACTATTCATGGTTAAAGACACTTGAATCATTGCATATATAAAAGAGCCCACTGACCCTCCTTTTCCCCCTGAAAGCAAAAGGTTAGACTTACTGGATGCCCTCCCTGTACCAGGAGGAAGGAAGAAGCTCTTACTGCCAGAAATGGGGAAGTGAGGCTAAGAAACCTGTAAAAACAAATCCTGTTAAACAAACCTTATCTTCCTAGTTACTTCTCCAAGTTGTATTACCCCTAGCCCAAAACCCCTTTGTCCTATCATTTCTTTCCAAATTTCCTTTTTTTCTGTTGAAGATGACATGTAAGCTCAAGTTCTAACCCACCATCTTGAGTTACTTTTCATCTGTTTCTCTCATGCAGTATACACTGCATGCATTAATTAATATATCATTTCATTTGTTTTCTCTTGTTAATCTGTCTTTCTGTGTGAAGGGTCTCAGCCAAAAACTCAGAAGGTAGATGAAAAATTACTTTTCCTGCCCATAGTGGAACACTAAAGGCACATTTGCATTGGGATAAGTGGCAGAAAATGGATTGAGTTTTAATGGTTTTTGCTTTCAGGCTTCTGGGATTGAAAAGTGAGGCCCCAAACCAGGGGAGAAGCTGCACTGAATCCAAGCTTAGGTATTTAGTTCATAAACATATTTGGGTACACCAGAAATCAAACTTACATATCATTGTTAAGTGGATTACAGTATAGAAAGGGATAACCATAACCAACCATCTTCTAATAAACCCTAATTGTTCTCTCCTTTAATTGTGCTCTGAGAAGAACACAAGAGGATAAATGGCTATACTTGGGGATTCCCAGAAATGAGTAGTAGCCAAAAAGAGAAATGAATAGTGGCCAAAATGCAGAAATTAATAACAACTTTCAGGAGAATATTGAGAATGTATTTACTTACTACTGCAGGAAATGTTTTTCTGTGTCTATATTTAAGTTATCCATGTATAAATATATATTAATTAATGTAAATGTCAAAAACATAAACAGTAAAGACAGTTGTTTACATTAAATAACCAAGATGATTAGTAAATCCACACTTAAATATAATTTAAACAACATTCAATTTCTTATTGGCTCAACTCTATCATAACATATAACAAGTCTAATGCCTGAGACTAAATTATTTTTAAAACAAAAGGTAATGAAGGGAATAAATATTAATGTCTAACAGAGTTCTCAAAGAAGAGTTTATAAATGCAAGTATGTACAACTAGAAATGATATCTGAATGTAAGACTCAGAATGTTAGAAGTTGTTTTATTTTTCGGGAGTAAGAAACATTACATATGTATCATGAGTTTATAAAAATCATTAAGATCATCTGCCTGAAACAAATCTTAATATAGTTTATTAATTGGCTCTGGTTGGTTAGTTTGTTGTAATTGTATGAGCTAGTAAATCTCCTTTAGAAATTGGTGATTTGCCTAACATTTCTACTTTTTATTATCTTATTCACATAATTTGAGAGGAAGTTTCTTTGAGCATGTACCTGTTTACATTGACTAATTACTGATTATCTTTATTATTGTTGCTATTAATATTATTGAGTCTATATGTTTCTTTTTTTCCTTAGGTACTATTTCATAGTTCTTTTTACTTCCTTATGTCCACAATATCTTGCCTTTTGTAAAATTTTAAAAATATTATTTTTTCCCTGTAGACTTAAAAAATGTAGTACCTTTTCCTTATTTTGTAACTGCAATTATTGCAGGCCCTTAAGCCAGAACATAACCAAATGGAGACTGTGAAATAATTTATTTAAATACCTGAAAGTAGATTAGTCCTGATGCATTCACCCTGGGGTACCTGTGGGCAAGCCTTAGGTAACTTCTGCACACAGCGGTTGTCCCAAGAGCAGGAGGTCACAGAGAGTCCTCTCCTGCCCAGTAATTCTGAGCTTTGGATGTCATGTCCCATTACTTCCTGGCAAATGCTACATTCTCTCCTTGAGTCTCAGTTTATTTTCCCTGATTCTATCTTATAACAAATAACCACTAGAGAACTTCAAAAGAATCTCATGCTTACTTTAGGGGCAGGAAGGCAAAAAAAATAACCTATGAGAAAGTAGATTAACTTTTATAAGAATAAATAGATGAATACCACAAGAAGAAAACAAGATACATCATTTAAGGGGATCTAAAGAAAAGTAGGAAGGAAGTCTGGGACATACAGAAGTTGATAGTGTTTATTAGGCAATAAAAGCCCATAATACTTTTTCTATCTTCTTAAAAATGATCTACTAAGATCATAAGGATGCTCATGAATATCAGAAATGTGGGTATTCCTCTCATATAAGGGTGCCAGAAATGTGTTCAAAATGGGACTCTCCCAGGGTGCTTACTAGTTTTTACAGACCTATAAGTTCTATATCTAATTACAGATGGAAAAAATAGGATTTTGTCTGGGATTATAAAAACAAAAACATTTGCATGTGTGCATATTTCAACAGGAAAATATATCTGATCAATGATAGACATAGTAAGTATTATAGGAAATAAATATGTAGTTTCTGCATGTAAGAGGGAGTATTTTCTAACATTCTTATATAGTACATCCTAAAAATCACATTTTAAAGAGTAATCAACCTTTATTCATCATGAAAAATTAATAAAATATCCAGAATTATTTATATATAATTGCCCCTCAAATCCTTGATTAAAGCCAGAATGAGATACCCTTGAAGAGCTCAGTGTAAAATCACATCTCAAAAGCATAAAAAAAATTGGATAGACATTTAGCAGTTGCTTAACACAAAGGCGAAAATTAAAAGGTTCAATGCCTTCAACTTAGAGTCTTGGGGAGCCTGTCATTCTCTCCAGTGAAACCATAGCAAAACTTTGCCTTATAAGGAAAGACTGTGTTACAAGTCTGTGAGCTCAATGGAAGACTTAGAGCAAATGGAAACAGACCTGCTCCAAAGCTCTAAATTACAAGTTCAAGGTGAGCAGCTGAAGTCTGGCTACCTGCTTAAACAAAAATCAATTCTCTTCCATGAAAGATGAAAGAACCAGCAGTCTCAATAATATATCATCCAAAATATCTAGTTAGCAATAAAAATGACTAGATGTAAGACGGAGTAAGGAAATATGACGAATGGACAGTAGAAAATGATTAAACGTGTCTAAAAGTAAACTATAGGTAGACATAGGCAGGCAGGGGTATTCAGCAGTTATTGTAGTGTGTTCAAATATGGGAAAGAAAAAAAACTTTAGTAAATATATGTAAATTTTTTTAAAAATCAGGAGAATGGAAACTTTAAGAAATTAAAATTTATTGAATGTGACTCACAGAATATTGAAGATAGCACACCAAAAAAGCTTCAGTGACACTGTACATAGGTCAATAGAAAGTACCCAGTATGAAATATAGAGAGAAAAACATTTAAAAAAAAATTAGATATCAGTATTTGTAGGTACATTACATGTATAATGACATTCCCAAGAGAGAAAATATGAGATTGAAAAATATAAAGATATATTTTTCAAAATACTAATGACAGGATGTTCAGATAGTGAAGGAAAACATAAATATGTAGAGTTATATAGCTCAGGAATCCTAAAACAGACTAAATAAAAATAAAATCACATCTAGATATACTATCATTAAATTACCAAAAGGGAGAACTTAAAATAAATATTTTGAAAGAAGCCAGAGAAAAAGCGACACATTATATATAGAAGAATAATAATATAAATACGTGTGACATTTTCCATAATAAAAAAAAATACCAACATAAAATGGACCAACATTTTTAAAGAATGTATAGGAAAAACAAAGAAACCAAAACAACAATGCTATAATCAGCCAAAATGCCTTAGAAAATAAAGACACATTGAAAATATTCTTAGAAAATTAAAGCTAAAATAACTTGTCATCAGTTTACCTGCCCATAAAAGCTGTTGTGGGGAGGTAAATCAGGCAATGACATATGGCTTTAGATGGAATTGATCAAAGGACAGAGTCACAATACTAGGTAGATGAATACATTAGATAAATGAGAAACACGTTTTGTTTCTTTCTACTTACTTTAATATACAAATGATTAATGACAAATATAATGATTTATGATAAGGTTTTTCACATATATAGATGCAAAATATATGGCCATAGCACACCAAATTAAAGGTAAATGAAATATTGTTGCAAGGTGCTTACATTTGCATAAACATTAAATATTAACTCTGTACTCTGATAAATTAAGGGTACACGAAATAATCCCTAGAGATACCAGGACATAGATACAGCATGGTATAGCAGAAAGGAATTTAAGTGGAATGTTAAAAATGTTGGCTCAATGCAAGAGAAAAAAGAAAGGGAGATATTCAAACAAAAATAAATAAGTGGATAAAATATACAGATGGATAAATGATAGACATTTAGACAGATGGCAGAAGAATGGTAGACATGACTCCAGTTACTCTGTAACTACATCATATATGAACAGAATCAATAAAATGTTAAAAGATATAGATTGCTAGCCCAAATCTTTAAATAATAATTACAGTAAGCCAAACACACTTATTCTTTCACTATAAAAGATAAATGCTTTAAATATAAAGACATTCCCTGGCTGGTGACACAGTGGATAAGGCACTGCGAACTCAAAGGTCGCTGGTTCAATTCCCAGCCAGGGCACATAACCAGGTTGCAAGCCAGGTCTCCAGCCAGGTCCTTAGCTGGAGGCAGGTGAAAGGCAACCATACTATCTTGATGCCTCTTTCCCTCTCTAAAAATAATAAATAAAATTTTTAAAAAACCAGACATACACAGTTTGAAAGTAAAATGATGCCTTGCATGCAAGCATTATACATAAGAAAACTAGTGTGTCTCCCTTAATATTAGATAAGATACACTTTAAAACAAGCCATGTTATAAGTGATAAAAAGGTGCATTTAACATAAGGTTAATAAAGCCTTCTGAAGAACATCTTTTAATTGAGCCAAATAACTTTACCAAAGTTATCACCCACATCTTCAGGATATCCTGATTGAGGATTTGTATGGAGGTCAATATTTTAAGGAATGTGATGTTCCATAGTTAAAACACGTGTGAGCTTGAGTGATGTAGTTTTTACCTGCTATTTGTTGTAAGTCAGCATTCTAAGAGGTGAGGTATCATAAATGCTACATGACAGAAATGAAATAATTCTTCTGATCTGCACAATCTCTTCTGGAACAATGGAAAAGCAGAGAAAGAACAAGGGGTTATCTGCAGCAAAAACTGGTTTGGAAGATAGAGAATCTGTCATCTTTTATTTGTTCCCACAATCTGAGTGTCATCATTCGATTAGGAGTATTATTGTGAATAGACCCAACAGAAAAATAAATGGACCTACCCAAAATTAATTTTTCAGAATTATCGTCCCCTGAATTCCAGAGAAATATTTCTATCTGACTTAAGCTATATCAGAAGACATCTGAAACACCAAGGTATTAATAAACTTTCATATGAAATTATCGATATCAAAAGGCTAGAATAGATGTAGCTTCTTAGTAAAAATTTGTTATACGAATTGTGTCTTCTTGCTATTCCTAAAGTTAAACTGTTTAAAGAAAAGAGAAGGATACCTTTACTTAGCTTAATTCAACCTTGTTGGAAATACTCCATCCATGTGACTAACAGTCTTAAGATATTTACTAAATTATTCCTACCTTTAAAAGAATTTGCTCTTTTCAACATTTTGTAGTATAGGTATATAGATACATACATGCATACATGCTATTATGCAGTGTGTGTGTGTGTGTATGTATATATATATAATACAGTATAATATATATTAATAGTATTTATAGCATATATGTGCTATATGTAATCAACAGGGCCATCTTCTTCATACTTGGTAAAATGAATCCACTACTTAGACTCACTCTGCAATATAATAAAAAAATGTATTCTCCAAGATGCAGAGAAAATCTGAGAAGCAGATAATGAGTGTTGGCTGTTCAAGCACAGGTTTAAATGTTTGCCAGGAGATGGAGAAATTATGTCAACAAGATTCACAATTACTGTCACATTTCAACTGAACGGTTGGAAACAAAATTTAAGAACTAGATTTTCTTGTTTTACAAGAAGAAATGCAGCTGTATACCTTTATACATTGACATTTATCTAACTAATATAGAAAGAGATCAATTTCTTTCAATTACTATTTCTGAAAATAAAAAATTTTACATCTGTAACTTACATACAAAAGATCTGATTTCTATATATAATATTCCAAACAATTTAAAATACATCAGCCAAAAAGTAGCTAATAATAATTAAGTTTTATATCAGTTTTGAAAATCAAATGTCAAATTCTGCTGTTTTTAAGTTGATATTTTCACTTTTGAGGCTATTAATCACAGGATTGGCAGTGTGTCACATACATACGTACCTAGTTGAGACTATAACTTTTTTTTTAATAGAATTGATAAAGAAAACCTTTCAACAGCTCTACTGCTTAATTCTAAAAACTATCTGCTGTACTGAAGTCTTTGAATATTACACCAGGATGGGATAATTTTTTATTTATGAATCAATGCTTTTCTGCTGTGACTAAGTTTCTATGTTGAAAATGTCAAAGGTGCTGTGGGCACCTACCACATGAAGCACATGCATGATGCGGCACCTACAACCCACTAGGGCCAGAAAGGTTGCGGGGAACACCCTCACGGGCATCCCAGGACTAAAACCTGGGCCAGGACATACACCGGCCTCCACTTCATGGAGCTGTCATTTCCGTGTGATTGTTCCATAACCTACATCCCCATCTTTTCCAGAAGGAGCCCTGAGTGATGTTTTTTGGAATACTTCTGCATAATGCACTGTAGAATGTGCATCAAAGTAGTGTCTGTGTCTGAAAAGAGGGCTACAGACAAGAAACCGAGTCCTGTCTCCTGATAACTTACCTTGGCATCTTTGGATGAGGCACCCTTTCATCTTCGGTACCTTCAGCACTTGACCCATGTTGGAAGGATTAAGAAAGATGAACGTAAAGTGACAGTCAGAGGAGATTTTAAAAGGTGCAGTCAGTATTATAACATTCACTCTAGAAAACAGTGGAGGTGAGAAGGCAAGGTGTATCTATCTGGTGGGGAAAACATCAGTAGAAATATATGAGCTTTAACAAATCAAATGTTAGGCCATTCCTTCTCAGTTCTCTCAGAGCCGCTCAAGTATACAGTAATGAATGTCTTATTATGCAGGAGAACCAAAGGAGTTGTGTCCTAGTTCCACAGGCAGCCACAGAAACAACATAGGATGCTCTAACTGTATTGTAATATGAAATATAAAGGTGAGTTTAAGTTCAAAATAATATGTACTTTCCTCATCAGATTCTTGGGTATACCTTTGGCAGAAGACACAGTGAGGAAGCCTGAGGCCTTGCATTGCACTGTGAAGAGACAACTCCAATTGGCCCAGGTAGTTCAGCAAGAGGGATGTTGCTTGGGGAAGTGAATTTTTCAAAATACTGAACAATTCTTTCTCATGTTGCAAAACAACATTTTCTATGCTTACACAGTTGTCCCATTATTGGAAAATTTCATGACTAACAGGTGCTTCAAAAAATACCCATTGGGTTTATGAAGAAAAGTTTAATTATAGGTTGAGATTATTATAAGTAATCTCATATATAAATATACATACACATCAGTTTGTTTTAAATATGTGCATGACAGAAGTCCATTTTGCATGGTGCAAAATACTTCACAAGCCCTGGCCCAAGTGCATAAAATTCCAGTGGTTCCTCATCCCCATTTGACACAAAAAAGCTCCTACAAATTCCCAAAAGCCTCATGAAATAGCATTTTCTTCACTATAATAGTCCCTTTCAGATAATCCCTGACATGATAATTCAGCAAAGAAGACTTTCCCTTTGTTGCTTGAGTTTTATTGGTAGAGGATTGTAGAAATGAAGCTGGACCTTGAGACACATTAGTCTAACCTGGAATCCAAATTAAAAATAATTTTATTTATTATTTTTCAGAGAGAGGGGAAGGGAGAGAGGAAGAGAGGGAGAGAAACATCAATGTATGGTTACCTTACACCTGCCTCCAGCTATAGCCGTGGCTGGAGACCTGGCTTGCAATCTGGTTATGTTGCCCTGGCTGGGATTCAAACCAGTGACCTTTGAGTTCGCAGGCCAGCAGCTAACCCAATGTGTCACCAGCCAGGGCTCAATGCATTCTTTCTTTTTCTGTCTTTCTTTCTTCTCTTTTTCATTCCTTCCCCCCTTTCTTGCAATTAGCATTAATGTTACATTGATGAAAAACACTATTCTGAAAATAGAACAATGAATGAGAGATAAACAAACGCCCTGTTGTTATAAAGATCTTTTAGATGGAGAGGCTAGAAATGAATAGGAATAACCACGCCAAAGGATGGTGTGTGTCTGAGTGTGCATGTGTGTGTGTGTGTGTGTGTGTGAGAAAGAGAGAGAGAGAAATTGAGATTGAAGTGAATCTCACTTGGACTTGAGAGTGGGCTCCGAGGGTGCACTGGGGACAAGATGGTAGGAAGGATGTAAAGGTAGTATCAGGAGAGGCCGGTGGCTATTATATATGGGCAAGTTTCAAAGGGCATCCCTGAGGAAGCACTGTAGCACCATTTGAAACCCACGGATGTGGGGCCCTGACCAGATCTGAGCACGTTTCTCTGAGAAGGACTTCTCAAGAGCAAAGTTTCTACATCTGGTATGTTCCTAGCGTTGTAGGAGTTTACACCTTATTTTAAATTCAATGAGAAGCTGTGGGAGGCTTTTGTGCTTCCAAAGGAGTTGTCTGGAACTCCCTGCATGTGAGACTGCAGCTGAGACTGTTTTTAGAATGTAGAACTGCCCCTGCAATGTTGGATGAAAGCAGCAGGAAGAGGAAAACTAAAGGTTCTCCTGCTTGGGAGTGAACACCTGGGTGACTAGTGGTGCAACTGACTGTGACAAAGGCAGGGAGGGGGAACCTGGGACCAGACGTGGGAGAGTTGGAACAAGAAATGTGGAGATGTGTGTCTGAATGTCCCGTGAGCCATCCAAATAAAACCCAAGAAGGAGGTCAGAGCACATTGAATAGATGGATTTGAAGCTGAGGGAGAGTCATGACCGGAGAAATGCATGCATTTGTCATCAGTATCTTCTCTGAGTCATGTGGAACATGAGTGAAAATATGGCAGGGTCGAAGTTAGCGAAGGGCTTGGAATGCAAAAAATAAAATCATTTTACGAATGAGAGAATTATGAAAGGATTAGAGTATTTGAAGCAGGCAAGGTGAAAAATACTTTTTTTAAATTTTGTTAATTTAATATTTATCACTGTATCAATGGTCTTCATGTCTGTCATTGGAATGTATGTAAGTCCAGAAACATGATGTGGAAGGTAGCTTGCCAAAAGGAAGTAAAAAGCTTTTCTCGGATGATAGGATGGTAAGCAGACTTTTTATTGTCATTTGTTCTCTCACTGAACATACAGGCATGGTTTTGTAAATTGGAAAATATATTGTTTGGGAAACACTGCATTATGAAGATTAATCTGCTAGCAGTATGCAGGATAAATTACCATCAGTTAGGGTCACTATGAAACGCTGCAGGTAGACCATCACTTGGAAGATTAGTGCATCACTGGATTTTGCAATAACACAGATAAAGTTCCTTGTTATTCAGAAAGTTTTTTAATTGGTTTATAAAATTTAAATAAATTATATCTTGGAGGAAATCACCCACGCACTTGGAGTTTTGATGTGAATAAATACTTCTCTACTTTACCTTATTATTCTCTGCTTTTTCTCCAGTATTTTAGATGTTCTAACATTGCAAAGTTAGGCCTCATTTCTTGAGCATTCTGTGTTTCAGATTTTAAATGCTCGCTAAAAGTTATTTGTAACCCCAGAGTCAACACCCAAAGCAATCTCATGGTCATTTGTGGACATACACAGAAGGTGGGGAATGTTTAGTCAACAGCCATGTGCATTCCTAACTGAAGTCAACAATGCCTGCTCTGACTTTTGTTTCAGCCTTTGGACTATAAACAAGTGTCCTTTTCATAGTATTTTTTAGCGCTACAGTTTTTACATATTTGTGGGTGGGTTTTGTTGGTGATTTTCTTGTTTTAAATGTCCCTTACGCATAGTGCAGAAATATTTTGTAGTGTAATTGCATTAAAAGGCTGTGATGTGCCTTATAGGGAAATTTTGAATGTTGTGTAATGTTAGTTTTCAGATTTGGTTTATGGTGCTGTTGGCCATGAGTTCAATGATCAACAATAGATATTAAATAAGGTGCCTTTAAAGAGAAACACACATGTAACAGCTTGTGCATTGAGAATTGACAGAAATGTGACCAAAGACTCACATGAATCTATGTATTTCCTCAAAGAGAAATGATTAGGTATTTTCTAATTCAGTGTTCCAGTAGCTTTATAGAACCTAATTTTTTTGAATAATGATAATTCTTTGGATAGTAATTTTATTGGATGGCATGTAAGCTCCTTGATAGAAAAATCACATAAAACATCTAGTATTATTTTATTTTTATGAAGTTACAAAAAACTATATACACTCATATATTGATACTCACCAAGGAAAACTTATAAAACTTATGTTATTGGTAGTTATTTTATGTAGGTTAAAAACCTAATCAGGTACTCAGAAACAATTTGTTTGATAGTGGAAATTATGATGGTTTCACAGGTTTTATTTAGTTAGTATAATTGGTAATATATGGTAAACCTATCTATCTATCTTTCTATCTTTCTATCATCTATCTGTTGAATACTTCACTGCATTATAATTGCTTAAACAAAAAATCCTGGGGGACAAGTAATTTTCATTCATTGCCTTTTCCTTCCATTTACTATTTATTTAAATATTTATTATTTAACCATGTACACGAGGGAGAAATAAAAACTGGGACTATAAATTGGAAGTAAACATTTAGCTATTTTCCATCACATTTTTGTAGCAAGTGATATATTTATAATAATCATTTAGTAGCTAGAAAATTTATCTTAAGATATGCTCTTATTTCTCATAGTTAGGGTTGATATTTAGAAAAATATTTTGAATCTAAATCACTTAAGCAATTTTCTAAAAAGGATTCTAATTTATGTCATACCTATACCAAACCCTAAAGAGTAATGTTATTATTTAGTTGAGCAAGACTACAATAATTCTTTTGAGCAGTATATAAGACTTCTCTTGAACCACGTATGTTAGAAATAAAATCCCACATTGGCATTTGTCCTAGCTTTGCTTCAATATAAATTAATATCCGCCTTCTGCTATTAATACTATGGATTTGTCTATAATGAAGCATATATTATGTCATGTAGCCATTGAAATAGTAGGCATTAAATCTGTGCTTCATAATTCATACGTATAGTAATATTGTAGACAAGCACACTCTCTCTGATAGCGCTTAATGAAGCTCTCATGTCCACTCTCCATATCCTGTGTGTTATGACATAACTACCAACCTTTTGGTCAGTTGTAAGTCTTGCTTAGAACACAAATAAAGGATAAATAAGTTAGGGATAAATTTTTTAAAATACACCTGTTTTCGATCATGTAAAAGCTAATAACTAATGGTTAATACACATCAGCACTTTTTTAGAATATATTATATTTATATGATATTTTAAATGCAATTTTATATTCTCATTAATGAAGAATAGAAAAATGCTTGCTCTTTAAATGTACTGTGAAATTTCATTATCAGTAGCCTTATATAAGTATAAAATATCTTTACCATTTATTATAAAATCACACACTAAAATAAGCTCAGGAACATTATAAACCCATGGACATGGACAAGAGGGAGGTGATGGACTATGGGAGCAGAAAGCAGGCGGAGCATTGCAGAGCAACTGGGGAAAACTTAGGACAACTGTAATAGAACAACAATAAAAAACACAGCACCCTTTAAAAACTAAAATAATAGCCCTGGCTGGTGACGCAGTGGATAAGGTACCAGCCTGCAAACCCAAAGGTCACTGGTTCGATTCCCAGTCAGGGCACATCACCAGGTTGCAAACCAGGTCTCCAGTCAGGTCTGTAGCTGGAGGCAGGTGAAAGGCAACTATACATTGATGTCTCTCACCCTCTCTGCCTCTCTCCCTTCCCCCCTTTCCAAAAGTAATAAATAAAATCTTTAAAAATAATCAAAATGTTCTAACATAATTTCTTAGGCCATCAATATAAATTAGCATACAATATTTCTCTATGAATTTTAAAAGGCAAATTATAATGACACTCCTCTGGTTAAAATCAAGACCGAAGAAGACATGGAAAAGTATTTTGTAAATTTAGGACCCACTGTGTTATATGAATGGTATGAAAGTCAGTAATTGACTAATGGATATCATGCCACACACCAAATCCATTGAACACTTATTTGTACGGTTACTACATGATGATTTATATGCTGAAACATTTAAATAATCTTTTATTTTCAGAGAAATAGAACCAAGCTGACAATTAATTACACATTTTATGTTTTGCATTATACCTTTAATTAGGGACATAGTCTTTGATGGGATGTTTTTGAGGTCCATAAGGCAGGGACTTGGTGGTATTTCCCTGAGTGCTGTCTGTCAGAGTAGGCAATCCATTAAAACAGTAAATTTCCTCTTTGCCTAATAACAATTAAAAAATTTTTAAAGATTAATTTTACAATGTCATGGAGAGAAGATATTTAGAAAATATATTACTTGAAATAGAGTTTCTTAGAGATTAATGTACTTGTCATTGCAAAAGCCTACAAATTTGTTATTAATTTTTTATTGCTTTAAAGAGATATTATGGAGATATTTTTGTGGCATGTATACTGTTTAGAACAGTTATTAGATTACTTTAGAACATTGTTTGCTAATGTTAAGAAAAGAGAATATTTTGATTAGATAGGTTGAAGCTTGTTTTGTTAAACAAGTGATAAGACAATGCTTTCATTTTGCTTTTACTCTTATTCCTTTGAAAAGTTGTAAATTTATTAAAACATAACAAAATAACACAAATTTTGTAATAAAATTAAGTGTTCTTTAGTTCTAGTGAGGTTGAGAAATAATAAATGTATGGCCTCCTTTCACTGAAAAATGTTGAGCACATACTATGTGCTAGGCAATGTTAGATTAGTAAGAGAATTTCATGGATAGAGAGATAGGTAGATAAAAAAGATAGATGTTAGTTAGATAGATAGATAGTTAGACAGAAACTTATAAATGGATAGAAGTGGGTAGATGGATGGATGGATAGGTTGAAGGTGGAGAGATATAAACAAAAAAACAAGCAGATTTTTAGATTGTAACTTCCAAATATATAACTGTGTTACTGAATGAGCTGAACATATTCTAAAATTTTAGGTTTTTGCATGTGTAGTTTTATAATTTTTTATAATGCCCATTGGTTACTTTGACAAATACATAAATGTAAATATGTATATCTAAATTATACATATAAATGTGTATATTTATTATACATTTCATATGTACATACATCTGGCATCTGCATATATATATATATATATATATATAATTTATTGTGTTGTAACTCATATATCTATTTACTGAACAAGTATTTTGGCAAGTTAAGGATTATTTAGTAATCAAATATGGTTTCAAGATTAGGTTAACTCTATGTTAAAGATAAATTTACTTATCTATTAGATAATATTTCCAAGAATATTTTGCACTATTTATTTATGAACAGTGCTTTGATTTTACCCAAGCTGTTATCCATCCATATGTAGGGGCATCTGTGTTTACCTTTCTCTATTCTCCATTTACCTTTATACTAACAGCAAATATTTCCCAGTGAGGTGGTTTAGTTCTGGTGTTAGATTACATGGGTTAATGGCACCTTCTTAGAAAATTTCTGATTTTTCTTGTATCCTTATGAGTATAAACATTGATTTATATAGCAGATATCTCATAGCTCTTTTTAATAATGAGACATATTAAATTTACGGATTGCTTTGTGAAGTGTTGATATGTTAAAATGTTTACACTTCTCACCTAAAACTGATCTAGAACTTCCCATCTAGAACTTTTAAGTGTACTCTTTATCCCGTAGAGAAGTTGTGATTTGTATATTAGTTCCACACACTTGAATATACTGTATTATTATGTTGTTATTGTAGATGGAACATGCTTTCATTATTTTCTGAATTAATATTAATGTTATTGATAATAGTGTTTATGGGGAAAATAAATAAATATTTTCTTGTATTTTTAGTTGAAAAATTTATGTGTTTCACTCATACTACCTATAAATAATGCACCTCTATTTTATTTAAGTTGTGTATATTTCAAGACTTTCAAAGCTTAGAATTTAACTTATATAGTTAAAATTATAGTTATACTATAAATCACTTAAATTTCCCTGATTTTTGATGGAAATATCTCTTGTAATATTTCTTTTGAGTTTTTGGATTTGTTGATTTGATATATAAATTTTGTATCACCTAACAGGTATGTTGTTCAATATATAAACTGATAAAGTAATTAAATTCAATGTATAAATGTATGTCTATAATTTTTAAAGATATACTTTTTACTTTTTATTCCTCATTGTACAAGCTGCAGAAATTAAGTGCTTTATCTTCTCCATCACAGACAAAGAAAATCAACCTCGTGGATAATCTTGTGTTTATAACTTTTTATCTAAATAAATCAGTCAAATGCACACCTGTTTATCTTAAATACTAAGCTGAAAATGCGTGTGTGTGTGTGTGTGTGTGTGTGTGTGTGTGTATGCGTGTTCAGGTAAATTGTTAAGTCCAAGTTAATCTGGCATCTGTGCTTAGTTCCTGCAATTTATGTTTCAACACATATTATTGCATTATTGATCTTGAAATCATTTTCCTGAATTTGGTTCCTGATTCCTTAAATGCATTTCTGAATACAAGATTGGGGATTATATATATTTTAAAGGGGTAACATACATTTATTTCTCTACCTATAACTAGAACATGAAATATATTGATGAACATAATAAATATGCTACTCTCCTCTTTTGAAAACTGGACCCTGTTAATTAAAACATGTTAAAAGATATGATCAAATTGGTTTTCCCCAAGATTGCACTTAGTGTGGGACAGATAAAATCCTATTGTGTAATTCAGCCACATAATAAGAATGACACGAACTAGAGCGATTGTATGATCTCATCCTGTTTGCCTATAGAGCATCCCATTACATTTTCATTATTTTATACAGGATCTTTACCTCTTTCCTCAAGCTATCAGTTCTCATTTTATCATGAAGGGGGGCAAATACCTAGCTAACAACACAGGGAAGAAAAAGTTATTAACTGAGAATGTAATAGGCATCTTTCTATATCCTACAGAGACATGTGCAATGAAAGCAAAATCAATTGTGAGACTCCAAGGCGTTGCTCTACAACTCCATAATTTCTGCAGCTTGGTTGTTTATTTGTTTCAGCAGCAGATTCAGTAATGTGTTATCTGAGAAACAAGAGTGCCAGAGCTGTAGATTTGAAAGTGTTAGGCTCTTGGAATGAGAACTGTCCAATGAAAAACTGATAGAAGTCAACTTCAAAAGGAAATAAAACAGATTTTAAGAAGGAATTACAGCAGTAGAGTTTTACTAGATGGGACGAAAATAGGTTTTCAGTTTTGAGTACACAAGGCAGAGTTCATTCTTTTATTATTAATTAATTATGAGTTGATGAGGAATTCACCTACCTACTGGGGCCATGTTTTCCAGCCTACTAGGATGAGAATAGAAAGGAAATGGTAGAGTTTAGTATGGGATTGAAAGGAATCTGAAAACTAAACAGATTCAGAACTATTACTTTTTAGCAGCGAAGATAAAATTTGTTTAGGAAAAGTAAGGTAAGGAGTAACAACTTCCCAATGAAATGATGTCAATATATTTTCTCTTTTCCATATAGTTTCAATTTTTGCCAATTGTCTTCTCTTCTCAGCCAGCCTATTATGCTATTATTATTTTTCTAATATATTAAATCCAACATTAACTTCTTCTTTTCCTGGACTGTACCATGCATATTTTTCCTCAGGATTTTTCATGCATATGTGTCTAATTTCCCAAATGCATATTTTATGTTTGTAATTTACCCAATACTGTGCTGGACTCATTCGATATATTTAATTTAATTTAAGCACACTTCTGTGAAATGACAACTATACAGAACTAGGCTCAAATAAAATATACTAAACATTTTCCAAATAAAAGATTGTCAATTGGAAAAGCAAAGAATAATAATCCAAATTTAATTTTGCTAACTGTGGATTTCACATATCAGAGAATAAAATTTCATTTCCTGGTCACAGCACCTCTGGGTCTAACAATAGGTGGTAATGGGGAACATTCATAAGTTCTTTGTTTCTTGATTACAAGCATGCTCTGAACTATTATCCATCTTCAGCCAAGCATTTTTTTCTCAGATTTTGACCTAAACTGAGTTGTAAGCAGTACAATTTTTTTGAACAATATGCATATTTTTTGAAGTCTATTGCATGGCTATTTGAATATTTTATCTTCCTATGGGTGAGATAAACTATAATTCTAAAACATTAGCTATTTATCCTTATTGCGTACCAGTAACGAGTTCAATTTTTAATATTTAACTGAAGTCTACTTAATTTGGGGAGGTTATAAATTTCATTTTGTTTTATTATCTGTTTAATAAAACTTTTTCACATCATTCTTAGAAACATTTTAGTTCTAAGGTCATAGTTCTTGGTTGTTTTAAAGTTTTAAAACATATGTATGAGATAATTGAGGCCCAAACATGTTCATTTATTTCCCATGACCACACTAGCCATTGAGACATGAAATTATTAGTATTCCAGCATTCCAACTACTGATTATTTTCTTTCTTGGTCACTAAGGTATTTAATAAACCAATATATATTTATGTGAATCCACAGTATGTTTAGCACTATTCTGAAAACTTAATATCAGTTTGATTATTATCTCATTTTTTTGTTAGACTTTATATTTGCCTAAAATCTTAAGTTTGCTTTTCACCTTCTTACTCATGTTCTTATAACTAATACACCTGTGAAAATCCCAAGTCAAAAAAGTTCTTGTACAATGTTCTATGAGGAATAAAAGGTATTTGTTTGCTGGTGAGGTTTATTGACCTCAGGTTAAGAGGAAGATGGGATGCAATCTCTTCTCTACATTCTCTATTTCATTACATATTTACCTGGCTTACTGAACAGACACCTGGCCAAAAAATTCTAGGCAATTCAGGGTTTTATAGCTCTGGCAGTGCAACTTATCCTCCAACTCTTATTTGCTCAAAAATGAAAAGAATTATTATTATTTGCAGATCATTTGATCTTGAAGTACTAAAACATTTAAAAACACAAGAACAAAAAGAATAAAGACAAATATTCTAAAAAGATCCTTCACGTTGGATGTAGACAATAATCTGAATTGAATAGTCAATGAACTAAGTCAATTGAATAGTCAACAAACTAAGGTTCACTGAATTATATTTACATTGTGTTGTATCTCTGTTTAATTTGGTATTGTTCTAAGATTTAGCAAATGTACATATATTTTGTTAAACCAGGCAGTAAGTCACACACTGTAAATTGAAGTGGATCATTTTACCTTATCAAATTATCTCATGTTATACCTGTCCTCATCACAACACACATACATACAAATACTGTACACACACACACACACACACACACAAATTCATAAGCAAATACACACATTTGATGTGCTTCATAACAGTCATAGGAGTCAGAACATGCAAAACAAATGAAAAACTGTTTCTTAAATTCTAGGGACATTTAAAAACCTATCAAACTCCATTCACCCTTGAAGATGCTGTCCATTCCAGATTTTTCAAAATGTGAAAGAGAAGGCGGTAGTCGTTTATTAAATCAGTTCACTGAGCACTGAGCAGTGGCTTAAGAGAAGGTGAACTTGGCTTGAAAGACAATAATAAAACCACAACCAATTTGTTTTCTGCCTCAGCCACTCTCTATGACTATTATGTGATATATCTCATTTCACAATGTGGGGGATTGTTGGCATTACTATTAAGGACTTTTCTTTCTCCACCCTTGACTCAAGAAAAGAAAAATTAGTACATACCTATGCCCTTTGTATTAGAAAAGTTCAGTTACTATCTATGTATATGATATGACATAAAATCAGTCATGTGGCTAGTGTGACTGAAAACACCTAATGTGTGAGTCATCACCTGCCATTTCATATACTATATCCTTAATCAATCTCATGATTAGCCATCATTTTCAGAGCCTATCTGTTGCCTGTTATATCAGACACTATCTGTTGCCAAAAGGGTAGCCTCACTTGAATGTGAAATGACTATGACATCTTAGGTTATTACATGGATATTTTATCTGACTGCTGCTACCAAATTGTCAATATGACAGTTTTACTGATTGTCATTCATGAGAAAAACATTGTATAGTTTCCATGTGTGTCTTTCATTGTAGAGTATCTCTGAACTTATTTTTATAATTTTATATTAAATCAAAACCAACTTTGTGCACCATTTCATACTTACAAAGTGATTCCACATAGCATTGTAATAAACTCATGAGCTGGAAGATACTATATCACAGTTAGGATGTCTTATCTTAGAAAGTGTACTGAGTTCTTAAGGACACAGAACATGTTATAAGGGGAAAACCTGGGTTTGGAGAATCAGATTTAGAGAAACTGGCAGCTAGCCCCTACCAGAATTTTCCATTATAGAAATACTTAACAAGTGTTAGAAACTGGAGGTTGAGCTGAGGCTAAAATTTCCTTCTGCACAAATGGATTTGGTCTAAGGGAGTGAGGCATGGCCACAGCACTTCTTAAATACACAGTTATATCATAGGATACTTATAACGGGGTCAGTAAGAAAGCTAAAATAAAGCAATAAGTGGGGGAAATTAATTACCAGGGACTCTAGAAAGGTTCTGAGGGTCAGGGTGCAACCCAAGAGAAGGGACTCCAAGGATAGGAAAAATTACCATGCCGTTCGTTAAGAAAAACAAGAGTCTGGTGGGGAAATTCAAAAGTTGGAACATTTTCGTGTTAGGTAATTGTTAATAAGCTTAGTGGTTACTGCATGTAAAAAGCTGTTGTTTCAGGAAGTGAAGGTATGGCCGACCCTGACTCTCGGAGATCACAGGCAATTCCATCTTTGTGCCTCAGAAAAGACCATAAGCAATCAAGATGGTAGCTGAGCCATTGTGTTCCAGGGAGAGACATTGCTCCCCAGGAGACAGATAAAGAAAATCATCCAGGACATAGGACACAAGACTTAGGTAGAAAATCACCAGTCAGCAGATGAAAAGCTGTTAGAGGAATTGCTGGACTCCAGTTTTTACCTGATTTACCACTTTCCTGAATTCCAAATCCCTTGTCTACACTTTATTCTTTTTATTCAAAAGGTCAGCCTGAAAGGAAATGTAAGGCGGTCTGTTAGGGCACAAAACCTGCCATCTTCTCAGATCTCCTGCATCTGAATAAGGTGCCCATAAAGATTCAATCCCTGTCCCTGCTTATTGGTTCTGGTGACAGGCAGCATGAGTCCTGCTTTTTCGATTTCTCCAGTTCCAAGAGTAAGAGAAAAGCTATAGTTTAGCAAGTGGCTAAGTATCCAGGATTGAACAGAGATCCCCCTAAATACTAAACTGAAATAACTTGTATTGTTCGGTAATTTCACTGCGATGTTAACATGCTGGTCTATTTTCCCGAAGCTGAAGAAAGGGATGGAAGTCACTGTGATCCAACTGAGTTCAGCAGCCATCGCAGTGGACAGACTTCGCGGTGAGGGATGGCGGCAGGGAGTGCTGAGTACAACGTGGCTGCATCGGACATCGTCATTGCGATGAACCCTTGACCCAGGTGTGGAATCTGCGAAATGAGATAATGTACTTTTAAAACCCAAGCTCAAAATTCACCTTACACTACCCTGTTACCAACAATCATCTACATAAATGTTCAATGAAGCTACAGGGACCTTTAAGAAAATTACTTCTTTAACCTGACCTAAATTAACACTGTAGCACAAGTCTGATACTCTTATTTACTAAAATCATCAGAGGAAGCCTAGATATAGTTAATCCTTCTTATGTGTTCAGACATGGGAAGTTGGTAAAATAATTAACAACTTAATTAGAAAACTGTACATGGGTCTTGAATGAGGCAATCTGTCTAGGAATGCTAATTGAACACAGTTGGTAACTAGCCATGCAACTTCGGGCAGTTATTTAACCTTTCTGACCTTCAAAATTCTCAATTATGAACTCAGAAGACTATTAGTGCTTTTCTTTCTTCACTCCAGTGGTCTTTGTTTATTCCTCTGCTTTTAGTATTTCTTTCTTTCCCCGGAATATCACATGAGACTTTAAACATTTTAAGTACTATACAGATATTATTACTTATATTTACCCATTTTCAAGCTCATGGGTACATAAATGCTCATGCCCATCCTTGGCTTCAGTAGCAGGTATTTGCGATTTCTAGTGTTCAGTAGCTCTGGACTCCTTTCTGAACTTCACTGGCCCTCAGAGTGTGGCAGGAGACTGACCTAAGCAAGAAAGTCAAAAGAGGGTGCCTTTCCTGATGGCTGAAAGAACTTATTTTAAAACAGTGCAGGGTCCTCTTTTTGGCTCTACAATCAAAGTCCCTGCCTAGCCTTTCTAACTTGGCTACTCCTTCTCATGTTTCAAAAATCCTTGGATGCGTTTCCTGTTTAAATTCAAGGTCATGCTCATATGCATGCATTTACACATTAATGAAAGATAGGACATCCTAGACATGAAACAGTGCAATTACAATTAGAGACAGACCGCCTTCTGACCCACTCCAAGAAATCGCTGAAGTCCTTTATGTACATGCAGGGTCCTAGGGAGATGAAATGTGTATATGCCACGTCCATCTTCAAATAAGACTTGAATGGAAACAGAGTGGGCACCGAAGGGCCATCCACATAGATGGTGGTGCTGCCCACGGGCGTGTGGGATGATAGAACACCTGAGTGGCCCTGCCTGACACACTTTCACCAGCCACTTCAGTGAGCCTTTAGATGTGTCATTTTTATTCGTGCAGATACTCATTTTCCCCCAAATGCATTCAGAAGGGTGGCAATAACAAGATTAAAACAAAATTGGAATCAAAATAGAGTGTCATTATCAGAGCTCTAAGGACATGTAGGCTACCCTCATAGGCCAGAAATGAGTTTTTAATTGTTTGCTCAGCTTTAAATCAATCCAGGGAAAAGGGAGAAACCTGGCCACTAGCAGAACTATCAACATCTGAAAGGGAAAAGCAAGTTTCTCAGGGGCAGTAAGCTACACCTTGCATACTTCTATCAAAACAAAACAAAATATACTTTAAAAACTTCACCTGGGCTCTGTCTAAAAAGCCCAGAATAATACTTTGTTCTACAGTCTTTCTAAAGATAATGAAGTTACAGATTTTATATGAAGAGGAAGTATACCCTCTTGAGACAACCAACAATGGTGCACTATTTAAAAAAAAAATGCTGAGAAAGCTTATATCTGTGTGGTCTGGCTTTTACGGATAGACAAAAAAATACCTAAAGGAGTAACAAGATTGGATACCATCCAAAGCATTTGACACCGATAATTTCTTCAATCCAGCATATTTATTAGGGCCGGAGAACAATGCACAATAATGTATTCTCAAATCAGAGCCTAGAATCCTGACTTTCTGAAATGCTGATGGAAGGTTCATTCATATGCATTAAAAATCAGACAATGAATAAATATAATCAAGAGTTTCTCAAGAATTGATGGCTGGTTCAATTTAGTCTCATAGATGGTACAAAGTAGTTGCTGAAGATCATGTCAAGCTATATTTTAAGAACACATTTCCTTTGTGCATGCAAATTTAATCGGGTTAGCATAAAATCTCCAGGGACGTCATTGCGGTGTATGAGTATTTTTTCTTGATAACTCCAATTTCAAGATGCACGTTATTATAATTTCTGAACAAAAATTACCTTATCTCTGTGCCAAGCTTGTAATTCTTTCTTTATCATCAAAAGTGCACCACTTGGGCAGTTATCAGCTGAGCAGTATTTAAAATAGTGATTTTTTAAAAAAAGGAAGTTGATAAACTGCAAATATTCTCAAAGAACGGCTTACAGCTGATTTATTAAAGCATACTACCGTTCCCCAAAGAGTGAGGAAGACAAATTACTTTGGTTAGGTACGAGAGTGGTGTGATCCTAAAATGTAGAAATACAGCACTGAGTCCAGGCTTCTTAAAACTTCATCTCCCCTTTCTCCTAGCTTTGATTTCCAGACCCACCTTCTTGTTGGTGAATGGAAGTACCTGGTCCGTCTCCTACCCCATCCCCTTAAAAAGCATCTTCCCGTCATGATCTCCCGTGCCTTGCGCCAGCTAGAGGTGGTTGCCCAGGGCCACCGTGGAGGACATGTGGGGAAAGTACAGTGGCTCTGAACTCTTTTGTTGTGTGTATATCTTGTTGATTATGCTGTTAGAGTTGTCCCAATTTCTTTTGTCTCTGCTCCCTTTCGCCCAGTTAACCCCCTTCCCTCCAGCCATCCCCTATAGCTCATATCCATGGGTCATGCCTGTAAGTTCTCTGGTTTCACCCTTTCCTATATTATTCTTAACACCCCCTTGTCTATTTTATTCCTACCAATTATGCTTCTTATCCCTGCACCATTTCCCCCCTTCTCCCCTTTCACTCTCCCAGCTGATAACCCTCTAAATGATTCCCATCCCTTTGACTCTGCTTCTCTTCTGCTTTGTTTTGTTTTTATTTCTTAGAGTCTACTGTTGATAGTTGTGAGTTTGTTGTCATTTTAATGTTCATAGTTTTCATCTTCTTTTTCTTAAATAAGTCCCTTTAACATTTCATAGAATAATGGCTCAGCGATGATGACCTCCTTTAGCTTTACCTTGTCTGGAAAGCATTTTATCTGCCTTTCCATTCTAAATGATAGCTTTGCTGGATAGAGTAATCTTGGTTGTAGGTCCTTGCATTTCATTACTTTGAACACTTCTTGCCAGTCCCTTGTCACCTGCAAAGTTTCTTTTGAGAAATCAGCCGATAGCCTTACAAGCACCCCTTTGTAGGTAACTCTGCTTTTAAGATTCTCTCTTTAACTTTAACCTTTGGCATTTTCATTATGATGTGTCTTGGTGTGGTCCTCTACTATTGAATTACCATATAGAACAGAACACTTTCTCCCACCTGCATCTGCCTGGATCAGGACACCTGATTAAGGAGTAAAGTTCATTTGGAGCTTTGCTTTATTATTTGGAGACATTCCTTATTTAGGGCTGTAGTTGATAATATTTTTAGCCTGTTCAAGTGGTCCTGCACAAGAGACCCAGCTTCTATTTGAGATGCATTTTACCTGTTCGTATTTCTATACACCCATGAAAGCCAGTCTTTACATTTGTGTTCACACGTGGATTCGTTGGGTTGTAGCTCATGTTCCTCATCTTTTCATTGCCCTTACGGCCTAGCCACTCAGGTGTGTTTCTCAAGTACACCACATTTGTTTCTGCTTCAGAATTCCTACACTCAGTGCTCCCTTTTCAATGCTCCGTCTTTCCTGTCCTGCTTGCATGACTAAATTCTTACATTTTATTTGTTAGCTCAAATGCCATCCTATCTGAAAGCTTCCTTGGCTCACAGTGATGTAGAACCTGCCACTTGAGGTCCGATCCTCTACCATTGTGCTTCCTATGATCAGAATTCAGCTTCTTTATAGCTTTTGTTTGGGATTATGTGTATGTGTGTGTAAATCTAGCCTCCAAAGTGACGAAAACTTAGTCCTTTTTATTCCCCAACGTAGCATCGGTGCTTTACATAGATAATCCCTGGCGCATAGTAAGAATTTGATCAATACATTTTCATTTCAGTATGAACGCTGCTGTTCCAGTATAGACCAGTAGATAAAGGAGTATGTTGTTAAAGCTTGTAGATGTTTAACTAACATTTTAGTGTCATGGCAGTTTATCAGGAAGGATTGCTGAGCAAATTAATTTACCATATACCAGCACTATATAGGGAGATAAAGAAACACATATTAATGGAGGCTGCAGTTCCATAAAATTTTTATGGGTACCTATTTAAGATTTCATAAGAGCTAGAATGAATCTACAATGCTTTATGTATACCATAACCTCATAGTTAATGAAGACTTTACTGCCTCTGAAGCAAGTTATTAAACAGATGACTTTTTCATTGATTTTACCACAAGATTCAATGAACTTTTAAATATAGTATTATTATACTTTAAAATTAATCGAAATAAGAAAAAACATGTTTAACTTATTTAAGTATCACAATGATGCCTTTATTCAACCCTGGTAAAATAGCCACATCTTTAGGAAAATGTATAGAATTTCATTTAGTATGTGGTATATATTTATTAATTTATAATTAACTTGTAATTAATCTC
The DNA here is from genome assembly GCA_004026585.1 of Noctilio leporinus. Lineage (NCBI taxonomy): Eukaryota > Metazoa > Chordata > Mammalia > Chiroptera > Noctilionidae > Noctilio > Noctilio leporinus. Next base: position 24,890 of record PVIW01006985.1, on the reverse strand, counting down.
TCTCTATTCATACTCACTATAGCTTAAATTCAGTTACACTATTTATAAGACAAATATATTTTATATCACAAAACATGTATTTATAATGTTAGTTAATTATTTTATTTTTATTTTATTTTTATTTTTTATATTTTAAAGATTTTTTTTATTTTTAGAGAGAAGAGCAGGGAGGGAGGAAGAAAGGGAGAGAAATATCAATGTGTGGTTGCTTTTCACCTGCCTCCAGCTACAGACCTAGCTGGAGACCTGGCTTGCAACCTGGTTATATGCCCTGGCTGGGAATCGAACCAGTGGCCTTTGGGTTCGCAGGCCGGTGCCCTATCCATTGTGCCACCAGCCAGGGCATAATTTTTAAATTTAATCAGAATATGTGTTAAGAATAAAAATATTCTAAAGAGATATAAAGTGACAAAGATAATTTTTAAGTGGAGAAAGTCATTGAATGCTTTTACATGAGATGGGTTTTATTTCCAGCTTTTGCAACAATACAGGAAATCAAGAAATAGACACTTCAATAACATGGTTCATGTGGGAAAATAGGATTTACCATCTCCCATCTTTCTACTCACTCATGTACAGTTCTCTTAATCATATATTTTAAATAATTTTACTACATAGTTATCTTTTCTCAAAATGAAATAAATACTAGGAAAAACAAATAAAAAAGCAGGTTTCTAATCTCTAAGAAATTATAGTTTATTTAGTGTATACAATGAATAGATGTGTAACAGAACAGAATAAGTCATTAAAGAATATGTTGTTTATATATATTGATGATGTGAAGAATATGGGACAATATGTTTAATTTTGATAATTAATAAATATGTAGAGGAATGGCATGATCTGGTTAATAAAAACTCTTATAAGTTCCTGTTTGGGAAAAAATATGTTCTAGAAGGTACAACAGTTCAAGAAAATATATTATGAAGCACTTTTTTGAACTTAGAAGTACTTCCTTTATTTAGGTAAATTATTTAACTTCTTTCTGTCTGCTGAAAAATAAGTTTATTACCAAATGAAGAACAATGATTCACTAATCAGTTCAAGAAACTTTCTCAATGAGATTGTTTTATTACACTGCTTTTCCTCTCGTAAATAAAACATTTAGCTATTCATGTTTCTGTGTTTACTTTTCACTCAATAGAAATAGATAAAAACTCTTGTTGTTGATAAAAACTCTTGTTGTTTATTAAAGAGATCAACTTGTTCAAACAGAAAATATTTATATTTTATGAATGTCAGTGCTTGTAAAATAAATTTTAATGGCTGTGAAATATCATAAACCATGGTAAGCACAGTAAATAATGACAGTTTATAGAAGTAAACAGTGTTACTTCAAATATAAATGGCTTATAATTATTGTTTTTAGAAGGTAGTGCCTTGATTAAATTATTTTCTCATAAGTATTATTAAAAACCCCAAAGTGATTTCTGGTATTTAAAACAGCTGCTCCTTCCTGGGTATCTTCTACATTGGTAAATGTGATACGTCCCTAGAAAGTTTCAAAATCTAATAATGGATTTATGTTTGTTTAAGTGCTAACTTGTTTTCTAATAACCTCTGCCCATGGAAAGCTCATAGCACAAATCAGCGGGGCAATTGATACCCTATTAAAGACAATTCAATATCTTAAGAGCCTTTAAAGGAGTAGATTTAGTATGTGTATGGTAAGATATTATGTAGTTCTACCATATTATTTCTGAATTTGTGGTATTTCCTACTTATAACCATTTTTGGTGAAGGGGACTGACTGCTCACTATAGGCTTGCAAATGAGGATGCTTATTTACCATTGGAAAAGAACCAGCACCACTAATTCACCCTTTATTCCCTTTCTTTCCGTAGTTTGAGTAACTCAACTGCACCAATAGATGCACATTCTCCCTGCTCTAATAATAACTGAGAGACCTTCACCACAGCCTTGTGTTTTTCACAACCAGTATTTATTCATTTTTGGATCATTAGACCCCAATAGGTTAAAATGATCTTAGTAACATTTCTCCTACTTTTTCCTCTAGCCCCAGGGACCCATGAGGAATTGTTCTTATAATCAAATTAGATTGGTATGTATTTATTCTTGTGACTAAAATGTATCCCAAGGTCCTGAAGGTAGGAACTATTCCTCTTCCTCAACAAAGATGGCTGTGCCCTCCCAGAAGCTCCTGACCTATGGTCCCTCTATTTTCTATACTGTGTGCTTGCCTTGGGACCACTGTCAAAAATTGTGTGTCCCAGAATCTTCACTGTATTGTGATGCTAGCTCTTTTAGATGTCTGATTGCTTTGTTTGACTGTTTATCATGGATGATATATCTAAAATTTGACTAAAGATTGTGACAGCCATTGGACAATGTGCTTATTTTCCACACTAAGTATTTACTATCAGAAGTTCTTGACCCTGTCATTCCTATGATTAGGAGATGTATGAAATATACATGTCCTCAAAACAAACTTATCCCTGCTATAGGTAATAGGGCAGATCAGGAGAAATAAGGATAGATTTTGATTTTAAAACAAAAGGCAATACATTAATAAATAATGAACTCCCTTTTTAAAAAAAGCATGTTTTATAATTTGTTCCATGTTCTAAACTTAACAATGATTTTTATTTATGTACCATAATTATTCTTTTACAATACATATGGATTTTTGAAGTGGAATCATAAAAAACAACAACAACAAAAAAAAACATGGTCTTTGAGATTCAATTGGTAAATTGAAAATAATAGAATTTACTGGGCTCTTGGTATATAAAATGATAACAATAGATAATATTATATTCAAGAACCAAGTAAATTTTTGTACAATATTTGCAAGGCAGATAGATATAGCATATGACAATAGATGGAAAATTTAAGTATGTTGGAATAGAATTGGTTTTTATAGTGAGATGCATTGCCAATATTAATGTACATTTTTATGACATTAATTTATTTCTTTTGTTTTATAATGTTATTTGGGAATAGCAGTTTACAGTAAGTTTTGATTGTGAGGATTTTTTGTATTATTTTTTATCTTTAAAAAATTTTCCCAAGATTCCCCAATTTTCAAGGACTGATCTTATGCAATAAGAATTTTATTGGTAGTCCTCAGCATATTATGGAAGTTGTCTTTGTTTCTTCGTTTTATAAGTTTTTAAAAAATTATAAAACCTTGTCTAACTTGGATATTGCTTGCTCGGAACCATCACACATGCTCTTTATTATCTTTACTCTGTTCATGTATTGAATGGTACATGTAGATTTTGTTTCTTCATCATTCCTTACCAATTCTTAGGATGAAATAGTCTTATTATGTTGAATCATCTACAACTTACACTGCTAGGATCAAGTATTAATAGTTTGTTAATGAGGTTGGGAGATTTGTTGTGGAAGACATTGCCTGTATTGTTCTTTCCTGATAAAGTGTCTGAGTTTTTTATTGTATTATTTGTCCATTACCATTTAGTCCCCTTATACCCCTCCCCTCCCGTAGTCACCACACTATTATTCATGCCCATGAGTCCTTTTTCCTTTATGCTCAATCTCTCCACCCCTGACCCTCCCTTCTCAGCTGTCATCCTGCTCTCTATCTGTGAATCTTTCTTGCTTATTAATTCAGTTTGTTCATTAGATTCCACATATGAGGGAAATCATATGGTATTTGGCTTTTTCTGGCTGGCTTGTTGCATTTAGCATAATGCTCTTCAGGTCCATTTACACTGTCACAAAGGGTAAATTTTTCTTCTTCTTTTTTTTTATAGCCAACTAGTATTCCATTGTGTAAATTTCCCATCATTATTTTATCCACTTATCTACTGATGGGCACTTGAGCTGCTTCCATGTCTTGGTGATTATAAATAATGCTGCAATGGGCATGTGCTTGTTTTGAATTAGTGTTTTGATATGAAAGAATTCAGCTTCATTGAAAGATACAGAATTGAAAGAATTGGTAAGGGATGATGAAGAAACAAAACCTACATGTACCATTCAATACATGAACAGAGTAAAGATAATAAATAAAGCGCATGTGTGATGGTTCAGAGCAAGCAATATCCAAGTTAGACAAGCTTTTATAATTTTTTAAAAACTTATGCACTATCTTAAAAGCTTTGAATATGTTAAGAATGACATGTTCTGGAAACATGTTGTAGCCCTTGGCTTTAATAGCCACCTAGACCTTGTGTTTTCCTGTGAGTTTCTTAATGAATACTTCCATTTATTTAGAATTTATAAATGTATTCAGATGTTCTATGAGTCATATGTAAATAAATGTTTTTTCTAGAAATTTTGATATTTCATCAGAACCTTTAAGGTAGTAGTATAATAGTCAATTTCATATCCACTAACTCAACTGTATTATTACTGATATTATGCTTTATGTGTTTATTCTTTTTCTTTTTTGCTCAATTTAGCCATATAGTTTTCTTATTTTATTCTTTCAAAAGACAAACTTGACATTATTCTTTTCTCTCTATTATGTTTATTTTCTATTACTTTCTTATTTTTTTAAAGATTTTACTTACTTCCAGAGAGAGGGGAAGGGAGAGAGTCAGAGAGGGAGAGAGACATCAATGTATGGTTGCCTTTCACCTGTCTCCAGCTACAGATCTGCCTGGAGACCTGGCTTGCAACCTGGTTATGTGCCCTGGCTGGGAATCAAACCAGTATTTCTTTCTTTTTAAATCTTATCTGCACTTAATTCTTTATTTCTTGTCATAGGGGCTAAATTATTTTCATTCTCTGCAAATACATCATTCACTATTCTAATTCTTTGCCAATAAAATTTTAAAATAAAATACAATTCTTTTAGTTTTTAGAAATTTTATGCTTAGCTTAAATTTGTCTTTTTATACCTAATAATTCTTGTCATTTGGTGAATTTTGTGATTGCATTATATATTTCATTTAAATTTACTTAATTAAATTAACATTTTATTTAAAATATTGCTTTTTCATGTGCTTTATGTCCTCATCAGTTACCTTTTATTCCCAAGGCTATGTATCTATTCCTTTAAATATAAAAACATATCAAATTCTGCACATGCTCCAGACTATCAAAATCATTTTAGTGTATTTAGCACTCTTCCAGAGTACTAAAATATTTTATCTGGATTTTGTTGAAAATGTTCCTTAAGTTACTCATTAAAATTAAATACTAAGCAAAAGGAAGACCTTTGGCAATGCTAAAGGTATCAGTGGAATAACATTAATTCCTTCATCTTACCTTTTTTTTTTTTAGTATGTGCATTCAACTCATTAACATTACACATCCACAGTTGATACAAAAGTACTATTGCTTGTTCACAAAGAAGTCAATGTGGGTGGTAAATGCATGTGTAGGGTGATAAGGGGTAGAGGAGCAGGGTGTTACTATTGTCCAGAGTTATTCTTTGAAAAATCAGAAACTAACATCTACTTTTTAAAAACTATATATTAAAAAGTCAGGTTATGGCTGGTGTGGCTCAGTGGGTTGGCACCAGCATGTGAACCCTAAGATCACTGGTTCGATTCCCAGCCAGGGCACATAACCAGGTTGCAAGCCAGGTCTCCAGCCAGGGCTGTAGCTGGAGGCAGGTGATAGGCAACCATATGTGGATGTCTCTCCCTTTCTTCCTCCCTCCCTGCCCTTCTCTCTAAAAATAATGAATCCAAAATCTTTAAAAGAAAGTCAGTAACTGCAACATTTTATTTTGAGTCATTTTATAACATTTGGAAGAGAGCATCATGTTTAAAGAAGAATAAAGAACGTGTTTTATATATATATATATCACATTGTTTCTATCATATTATCTCTACTCAATTATTCCTGTAGCTCACTTGACCTTTCTCCAATATTTTTAGGGAGCACAGCTTATGAAGGTGAAGGTCAGCCCTGGTGGGAGATGCAGTGCAAAAAGCATTGGTAGCTTGTCGCTGCTGGTGGGAGTCTGACCTTCTCCTGTTTGTTCCAACAAGCGTCTGTGGAATTCCTGAAGCTAGAATGACTGGATAAATTATCAAGAGGAAAACGATGACTTCCGGCCAAAGAGAAAAAAGACTCAAATGGAGTAAAAATAACTAACTTTATTATATACATGTGAATATGTGCTATTTGTTGAGTGTATGTGTGACCTCGGGATAAATAATGAAGCATTCAAATATTTTAAAGATTTTATTTATTCAACTTGAGAGAGAGGAGAAGGTAAGGAGAAAGAGGGAGAGAAACTTTTATGAACTTCCTTGGTCTTTATTTTTTGAACTTATAAAAGGAAGATATTGAACTAAACAACCTTGAAGCTACCTTGTGATGTGAACATTTATAATCAGTTTTTATCAGTAAACAGGCTTTAAAGAAAAATAAGAGAGCAAGTAGGAGATACTAAGATATGCTCAGCATTTGATGTTGAGGCAACATTCTTAATTTTCCCTATATGCTTTACATACAAAGACAAGATTTTTGGTTAAACCCAAATCAAGAATTAACTCCTCACTGCCAGCCTCCAATGTTAACTGTGCATGTTGTCTTTTGATTTCAGCACGTACTGTTGAAGGAAACACAAATGTGCCTTTTGAAGTGTGAGATACAGGATTTAAACCAACTTTCCTCAGCCAGTTTGCAGCCATGGACCCGCAGTGGCAGGTTAGTCTCTTAAAAACTGCCCTGTGGGTTAGAGCTCCATGTACAGGACCCAACCTCGAGGAATGAAGCCATGAGAACTTAAGTATGAAAATCTTAAAAAAAAAAAAAAAAAAAAAAAGCTATCAGCCCAGAAATTACTTAAACTTTAGTCTCGCTATAAAACGTTTATTTCCCTGACTCCATAATAATACATGCACATGTGTCCAAACGTTGTGGATGTTTAATACTTTAAATGCTTCTAGGGAGACGAAAACCTGTGCTCCATTGAAAATCAGCCAGGAATTGACCATGTGCTTGCAGAATGGCAATGGGACGGTGCAGGGCTCTGCTGTGGACGTGACCAAAACCCTCACGTTCAAGGAGCATATGCTTGCAAACGTGGTGTTATTCACTTTTATTTTATTTATTGGGGCGACATTGTTAATAAAATGTTACATCTTCGGATGGGCAATTCTAAAATACGAGTACACCATCTGTGTATTGTTTTGTGTCTTCATCGCCCAAAGTCAAGTCTCCTTCCATCATTACCTACCCCCTTCCGTCTTCCACCTCCCCACCCACCTTTCCCTCTGCTAATCATACCATTGTCTGTGAAGGTTTTTTTCTTAATCCCTTCCCCTTTTTTCACCCAGCCCTCTGACCCCTCCCCCTCTGACCTGGTCAGTCTGTTCTCTGAAGCTACGAGTCTGAAGCTATGAGTTTGTGTTTTAGCTTATCTTATTCATTAGATTCTACATGTAAGTGAAATTATGTGGCACTGGTCTTTCCCTGACCAGCTTACTTCACTTAGCTCTGCTTTTAAAATCAGAAGCCAATTAGTGCGCTCAAGGTCTCCAAAGCTGACCTGAATTTGCACTACTTATATTATTAAATCAAGAAGCTGTGGATGCAAAGACTTAAAAATGGTAAATGACCACGTAAGCTGGAATCTAGAACTTGCTTTTTAACTACAAAAGCATATCAATTGACGTCTTCCATTTTTAGGGATGAGATTCCCCTTTAAAGCGCGATCCATGGGTTAGGTTTTTTCCTAGTTGTAAGAATTTACACTTGGCCTCTGCAAAGAGCTCTGTATCCCTTATAGAGGTGGGAAAAAATTCAACTTTCATAAAGTACTGACATTTCCTCAGCGCATATTATAAACTCAATGGAAGATCGCTATTGTTCTATGTTTTTGATGTTATTACTCTTTGGGTCTAGGTTTTCATCATGTTTCACAAAAGTAGTAATCTAAGCTGTTAAAGTCCAGTAAAAATGTAACTTCTGTCACACACTCAGGAAGTACTGAACTTTTATTAACTGACTTAAATCCAGAATCCACCTTGTGAAATAGGGATTGTTAGCATACCCATCTCAGAGATGGGGACATTGAGGTGTAGAAATTATAAACGAATAGGTCAAGATCCTGCAGCTAGTAAGCTGGGACCTGACATGGTGCCCTGAGGCCAGCTAACCCCAGGATCTGTGGCCAAAAGTACTAAGTATCCTGTCATGCAAGCAGATTAGCACTTCGGAAAAAAATCAACGTTAAACCAATTTCAGTTCTTTCCTTGGTGGGCATGTAAGTGTGTATAGGTATCCATGTTTTGACTAGGCTCTTTCCTTCCTCTCCATTTCCCATTTTCCCAATTGTAGGGACAGGACAGGACACCTCCTGTCCTGTAATGCCGGGAGCCCAGAGCTGGGGCTCAGAACCCAACCTGCACTTGTCCTTTGGCATTGCCTGTTTTTCTTTCACGGTTTTTTGCCTGTACGTAACTGTGAAGTAGACGCAGCTCTCAGCCGCCAGGGTTCGGTATGAAAATGGAAAGCTTCAAGTTACCCAGGGTTTACCTCTTCATACAAGATAGGAATCACCTTGACCTGCAGGTGCGATGGAGTGAGCACAGTTACCACAGAGAGGGTTTTAGTATACGATTACGCATATATATACACACACACACAGGTATCAAATTTTAATACTGACTACAACGAAAATCAATAGGAATTACATATTCTATATAAATGTGTGCCTATTCTATTACCCATGCCCTATCTCAAAGCTGCAATAATTTTTTTTTAGATTGTTAAAGATCAGAATCCATCAGAGCATTATGTATTATATTTGCCTGAACTAAAAATACTTCTTAACATATAAACAGTGCAAAGAAATAAATTAATGTCATTTTCTTTGACATTAGGCATATGTTTTTAATTTATACTGGAAAGTTTGAAAACAGAAAAGTAAATTATGTGGCTGCTTCACAGTGGTGTGAAAAACCCTCTGACACTAAAAATAACAACAGCATTAAGTTACTTAAATAATTTTGGTGTTTGAAAAAAAAACTCATTAGCACCTTGTAAATTTTCACATAGCCTGTTATAACTTCATTTCCAGAAGAGCTATCATCATACAAAAAACAAGTCCCATGTGCAGTTAGTAACTGAAAGATTCACTGACTGATTTTAAACAGACGACACTACATAATAAAGAATAAATTCTCAACTTGTCTCTTTCCTTTTCTTCCTTTTAATCTGCCCATCCACTTACGAAGATTAGCTCTATACTACAGTTTCTGTAACTTAGTAAAGAATTTTGTTGGCAATAAAGTCAGATTATTTGCTGGGTTTTTATCACTTCCCATTAAAAGTACAATGCATTATGTTCTTGCCAGTATGGTTTTGGCTAGTTTCTTCTTTAACATCACTATTAAAATATTTTAGGATTGAATATGAGCTGTCAATTGTTATCTGCTTTAAAAGTTAATGGCTAAGTAAGCTTATGGGAAAGAGAAAGAGCCTTTTTTTTGCCTGTGGATCTGCATTTTCTCTTGTGTAAACCACAGGCTGAGCAGAACCGCAGCCACGGAAGTAGGACCCGCAGCTGTGGCACAGTGAGGTGTGTCATTTTAAGGAAGGCCTGTAGGGACACAGAAGGTATCCCTACGCTAACCACCGCTTCCCTACAAGCCTGGACTTCCAGTTCCCACTGCCATGGTCAGGTGACTGGGGAGACAGAAGGAAACTTAAAGCTGTGAGTCAAGTCACACATGTCACTGTAAGTCTTGGGGGACATCTTTTGAAAGGCTGTTCCCAGGCAGACAGCAGAGGGGGACTCAAAGGTATAGTTCACAAATAGAGGTTTTGGAATCTCCCCTGCTGGAAACTTTCTGAACTTCAGAATCTTCAAGGCTCCCCTCCCACTACTCTTCACTGCTGAGAACAGCTAGGTGAGAGAAATCTTGAAAGAGCCTGCCTTGTGTCTATGGAGTGTGGGTATAGATGTGAAAAAAGAGACTAATGACCTCTAATACACTTCAGGCGGATTTCAGATCCAAAAAATGATAAGGAACACAATAAAGCCTCTACAAAAATATATACAGCTATCAGCTTGACCTTCAGGTAGAGATTCTGAAGTGGAACTTATTTAACTACCTGATTTCAAGCTTTTATGGATATGTATGAAGTCCAATATTTTATTTTCTTAACCAGAGCAACTTGTACTTAGCAAGCTGCTTTATTTGAGTATATTGACAATCAATTACTAAGTGTTCCATTGCTTTAATAAACAAAACATCTTTTACTAATATATCCAAGTTATGTTAATGCCTTTGGAATAATTACAGTAATGCAAATATACATGCGATGTTGTTTATGTCATTTAAATGTCACATCACAATGATATGTTCACAATATACTGAAACGCAGCCATATATTGATGTCTCTCTCCCTCTCTGCCTCCGTCCCTTCCCCTCTTTCTAAAAATAATAAATAAAACCTTAAAAGGAAAAAAAAAAACCCTTAAGTATCAAAGGTAAATGTTAGGAAACATGAGGAAGAGTAGTACTAGTCTAGCATTCTAATTGTGGAACCACAGATTTTTCTTAGAAAAATAAATATTCCATTACAAATGTATTTCCCAAGTCTATTTTAATTCTAACATTATCAATTAGATATGGCTTTTGACAACACTGGAAGTGATGTCAAGAAATAAAACTTACCCATTTTAATTCAAACTACACTATTTAAGAAAGGAAAACAAACTCGATTTCCCTCTCCAATAAAATGGATATTGAAATGTAGTCCAAATATATTAATTAGATGGAATTAAAGCTCAGGAACATTTTGTTATTTACCAAGAGGTTTTCTGGCCAAATAACCCAGAACCCAGTTTTGAAGATGCACATGAAGTCTTCTATTTTCCTATAGAGAGAATTCATGCACGGGAAAGCACTCAAACATCTACACACCTGTGCAAACACATGCCAGACACGTCACACAGGTGGTGACTTTTAAAGTTGGTTTAATTTGGAAATAGAAAATAGGTTATTTATACTGAGAGGGCCGCACCGCTATGTTGTGTGGATGGCAGGATTTAGGAGCCACAGTCTTTTCTGTGTGTGTGTGTGTGTGTGTGTGTGTGTGTGTGATCAGAATGACAGAATGACATTTTCTTCTGCAGTCTCAAGAAATACAACATGAGCCGTATTTTCCCCAAAGAGGTTAGTCAAGGAGACTCTTGCTCAGTTTGGCCTGCTATAATTGGGTTTACTAAGAAAATTGAGTGAAAAAAGTGGTATTTTTCTCTTCAAATCTAAAAGGGTCTGATCAAGTGTTCTTCTGAATTGGCAGGAAGGAACAGAACCAATTGCTGATATATGGATAATTGTAGATAATAAAGTGCTATTTCTTCTGTCAGTGCAACCCAGCTATTACATGATTTTCTGACCACAACCATTCCTTATAGCCAATAAGAAATTTCTTTCCTTATTTAACAAGCAATTCTTTCTGTACAGACACCATGAAAAAACCCGTGCTATTCATGTCAACAAGCCCTTGTTTTTTCTTGACAATTGCTCAGCTCAAGTACACATTGAGAAGGCTAGAGGCTTAAAGAAAAATGCAGTGAAGCAGCTGTCAGTGAATGAAGCAACAGATTTATAGAGAGCAAATTATATGCTCTAGACCTCCCTCCCTGTTGGGTCTAGTTTTCATTATAGCTTATCTGCTTTAGAAATCTTGAAAGCCTCCAAACATCAAATTATGTATTTACTTCATAATACGTAATTAAATTATTTTAAAATCTTACTTATTATTTAGATACTGTTTACCTATCATTAAAAAGTTTTAATAAGATTGTAATTTAGAAATATAGTAAAATGTAGAATATAGACTGTAGATAAAAATGTCACATCTCTATATAATACTATGTCCTGATCTAAATAATATCTTTAGAAGTTTTCTATTTCTAACAAATATTTTTGGAAAGCATTATTTTAATGGGTTAGCAATAATTAGAATAATAATTGAGTTTTTATTGCAAAGTTTATATGCAGCATTCTTATATAGAAGTGCTTTTTGATGTAAAATTGATATATACCATTATATTAGTTTCAGGTATACAACATAATGATTTGATATTTATATACACTCTGAAATGATCACTAAACTTAGCCTATTTCCCATCATCAGTATACAAAAATTTTTATTGTGATGAGAACTTTTAAGCAACTTTCAAATATACAATACAGTGTCATTAACTATAATCACCATACTGTCCAAAATGTCTCCATTATAGAAGTTTCTGTAAGTTGATATCCCCTAGCTAGGAGACAGCATTCTGTAACTTCTGGGAGCCCTGACTGCTTGAGATAGACAACTGAGTGTCATGTCTTGAAACTTCCAGGCTACATGAATTAACCTCCCTGGAATTCAGTTTTGTGGGATTTGAAACAAAGATAATACCTCACAGGGTTGTGGTGAGCATTAAATGAGTTAATGCTTTTCTATCACTTAGAAGAACATGAAGGCTGTAGTAATTACTCACTAAAAATAATTTGGTTTTTCCCATAGTAAATAATGTACACCAATGCCCAAATAATGTAATAAATATTTTAGTACATATTTTATGTATACTTTACATAAACTAATGAAAATGAAATCACTGAAACACATGTTATGAATATTTTCCTGATTTTGATTTATATTGTCAAAGTTCTTGGCCCTATTTCTGCTCTAGTAGTTTTCATTTAGTGTAGAGAACATATATTGGAGTGTTCTTTTATCAGGATCATTAGATTCTATAATTTCAACTTTGAAAGTCAATAGTTTAAAAATATTGTATTGGCAATTTTTTTCTACTCATTTTTCAAGTGAATTTTCCTAGCAAACTGCTCATAATTTTGAATATTTTGCATCGTGAAGCAGTTATGGTTTGTTGATTTATTGTAATTACACTTTGTTTGTTGAGTGACTAGCTGAAATTTTGAGTTTTTTCTATGATCAAACTTATTAACATTTCCACTGTGATTTCTTATTTTAATACTATGCTTGCAAGTTGAATTATAATAATACTATAAAATATAGCATATAAATATGCTAAAGCGAAATAAGTAACATATATGACATATATTGTATATTCCACATGAGAATATATTTCTGCATAATATTTACTGACTCCATACCAACAATATAGCTTAGGGCACTTATATTCTATCAATATTCTGTCATAGTTAATATAATATATAATCTCAGATAAAACAGTGAAATAGAAAAGATCTAACTTTAACATGTTCTATTCAAAATAAAAGCCTATAAAACAAAAATGCAGGGTTCTCTAAAAAATCATAATTTTAAGGATTTTTCCCCCAGCATATCCCATCCTATTGAGATCAATCCAATGAGAATTGCAATTTCAACAAAATATAGGCTTTCTGATGAATATCATTGCCTTTGTGTGTGTCAAATTCTGTAGAAAATGTCCTCCAGGTTAAGGAGATGTGCTAACATGAGAAAATAAGGTACCTGGATTTAGAAGACCATTGTATTTTATATATATACACACACACACACATACATACATATATCTCACCATATTTTATAGCTGATCTGAATTTGCCCTGTAACCATAAAAAGTAAAACATGGAATGAAACATCCTTCTTTCTCTTGGCCACACCCACAAAGAAGTTTCTGCTTCTTTGGTGCAGTAGCACCTGTAACAACTAAGAGATAAACCTACCAGGTGCTTCCTTGAAGCTCCTAATTATTATTAACACAGCTTTGCTGACAAATTGATTTTGCTCTGTTTTGATGTTGCACTTGTTTTTGATGTTGTATTTTGTTTCTTGCTCCTAAATAATTTAAGTCCATTGCCTTGAATTAGCCAACACAAATGCCCTCTGTAAAGTAAAAGCATCTTGTGTATATCAGAGACACAGAGCATTTAATTGTTTTTCTTCAATTACACTGCCATCTGAGGTATATAAGCCAGAATTCAGTGTACCGGCCTGATTCAATAGTCTTTGGCATGTTGAAACTTGACTTTCCTTTTTCCTAAAACTGCAAAGTCAGACAATACCGGCCTGGCTTCTTAGTAATGTGTCAGAGAGGAATTATGTCAAACTTCCTTTGTGACACATTTGCTATTAGCAAAGGGTACTAATATTGGAAGGTAAGGCTCTCTGAACCATTTCCAGTGAACTGTCACAGTTCCCAATGAGCTGGTATTTGGCACTGACAATATTTCATTGGCTCCTTAAATTATACCAGGATCCTGATAACCACTCTACATGTTAAGGGGTGGAAGATTTTCAAAAAGCTATGGTGTGGCAGCTCTGTACTGGGCTATAAAACATGGAGATACAATCCATGCATAAAGGAGAATTTTAAAAATATATACAACCCTCAGGGAACTGCATTTAAAAACAATATGTTCTATTCCATGAACAGTAAGGATTTGAGGGCTTTAGTTATCTCTGGAAGTTAGTTTTAAATCCTAAATGAAATATTCAATTGCTCATAACAATTTTTTTTCTGAACAATGATATGAATATACCATATGTATTTTTAAGAGGTTAGTCATTATTTTCAGAGAGAAGGGCAGGGAGGGAGGAAGCAAGGGAAAGAAACATCAAAGTATGGTTTGCCTTCCACCTGCCTCCAGCTATGGACCTTGCTGGCCTGCAACCTGGTTATGTGCCCTGGTTGGGAATCGAACCAGTGACCTTTGTGTTCACAGGCCAGCACCAATCCACTAGCCACCAGCCAGGGCTGAATATACCATATCTTAAAGGTACACATCATTTATGTTGGTATTATATCTCATGCTTATAAATTTCATAGTAGTATTTTGAGTCTTGAGTAAAAGCATAAGTTTTATCAGGGGCATTTTGTTCTCTTATTCATGAATTATGCATTAATCTGTTATGGATATCCAAAATAAGAAAACAATAGCTCAGTAGGAAATAAAAACACTCCCTTGAATATCTTTTTCAGTACCTTCTTTATTTTCCTCACAGCAGTGATATACACAAAGATTGTTAAGGGAATGAAATTTCTTCACTGGCAGAGATTATAACTTTAATACATGTAAAAGAATATATCTTAAAGTCTATAATGTCACCATGAGCATTTAGGTCTATGCTAATTGAAAGGTGACACATGCCATGTCATTTTTATTTGGGTAGTAAAACATTTCCTGTTATAAAAACACTACAAGTTTTAAAATGCTGGGAAGTGAAGTCATTGATCATATTTTTATGTCAGCATATTATAGTGAAATGATGTAGTTTTTGTCACATGCTTTATAGAAATGGGAGTTTTTGAAATAAAAAAAGAAATACAGGTTGGATTCTATAGAGGTCTCCTGCTAAATACTCTGACTATTTTCAACTATTTACACAGTTAGTTAATATTTGAAGTTACTACATGCCAGGCACTCTTCTAGACATTTGGGGAAACCAAAACTCCCTCCCTACCTTTTTAGAACCTAGAATGGTAGAATTAAAAAGGAAAAATAATAATAAGCATGATACAGATAAAAGCATTGCTTAGTTGAATGGGAAATGCATACATGTAAGCATGCACTAAGGTACCTCAAATATTTCCGGTATTACTCAGATAGCTTGATACATCCAAAGGCAGGTAAGTCATTCTTTTTTCCCATGCCTTTGCAAAATAAAATGGGATACAAATGAGTAACTTCTGAATTAATTTAAAAACTGCTCAATAAAATAATATGTGAGAATTATTTGTAAATGTCCTAATTCGATTTGCTACAAGATATGCCTTTCTTATTAGTTTTTAATAGTTTGTTTTTATTATAGTGATTAACACATTTGAGGTATCTGTCTATATGTTAAAAGGCAAGCAATTTAACAGTACATTTTTTTCTTAGCAGATTCAAAACATTGGTAAATCTTTGAGATAGCAACCTATAGTTGATTGTAACTAAAAAATACATTTATGAAGATTCTGTGTAAAGTCTCTTCCTGTAACAGTTTGGCATCAAAGAAAATACAAAACATTATGCTTCAGATTTTTCAGGATAAAATTATAGCTCATATTTAATAAAACATATTTTACATGACATTCATATACTTGTTCAGAGTTCCCTCACGCGTGTATCTATTTTCTGTGTTAGCTTTTCAGGTTTTTTGTTTTTTTTTTTTTTAAGATTTTTAAAATGTATTATTTTTAAGAGAGTGGAAGGGGAGAGGCAGAGAGGGAGAGAAACATCAGCATATGGTTGCCTTTCACCTGCCTCCAGCTAAGGACCTGGCTGGAGACCCAGCTTGCAACCTGGTTATGAGCCCTGGCTGGGAATCAAATCAGCGACCTTTGGGTTTGCAGGCCGGTGCCTTATCCACTGTGCCACCAGCCAGGGCACTTCCAGGCTTTGATTACTTGTACCAGATAATTTTGTGTTAAAACTCCAAAAATTCTCACCATTGGCTGCACAACAGAGATTCTCTTGGGGTTCATTTTTAAACATGGTGCAGAGGGAGAAGCTCCTCCCACAGAGATTCTTTTTCATGGACTTAGGCTGGACCTATCCCTAGGTACATTTACAAAGCTTCCCTTGTAACTAAAACCTGCAACTAGGTCTGAAAACCAACATTACTCACACAGTGACTGTCTTCTTGTTTTCTACTGCTGGTTTTTTTCTTTAATGTTCTGAATTTGTTTTCGTCATCATACCAATTCTTTATTGTGTTTTACTCAATCGGATTACTAAGGTTATATTAGTATTTGCTTTGAGTTTTGAAGAGTTTTAAAAGGCATTTTGACCAATTGTGTAATTAATAACACATTGAAACATGTAAGTAAATAAATTCTAAACTATGACTACCTCATGTCATTGTACTGTGCTGATTGAATTTTGCTTGGGTCTGTGAAGTTTGTGACATCCTTTCATGGGGTCACTCAGATGATAACTATTTTCATTGTAATAGAAGATAGAAATATCCGCCTTCTTTATTCTGAGTCTCTCATGAATGTAGGTAGAATTTTTTAAATACTATATGACATTTAAAAATTTTTTAAACACTGAATTTACTTTACACATTACAGAACATTTTCAAGTTGAAACAATGTTATCATAACTTCTGCTATGTTCCAGACATTTATCCCGAGAGACGTGACTGGTTTATATCACAACAGTTTGAATGAAGAACCAGAAACAAGCATGTGGCTGCCTTCTATGAAAGCTACATGTTCAAGGTCCTCACAAAAAAGGTACAATGATAGCCCACCTCTCACTGAACATTGTGTTAGAAAAATATACATAATTTTCATAAATATTTAGCTGTTTATATATTGATTTACAAATAATGAATATATTACTCTTAATAGAAAATGTGATAATATACCTTTCTTTTTCTTGTTTTTTAAGATTTTTATTTATTATTTACAGAGAGAGGGAAGGGAGAGAGGCAGAAAGGGAGAGAGACATCAATGTATGGTTTGCCTTTCACCTGCCTCCAGCTACAGACCTGGCTGGAGACCTGGCTTACAACCTGGTTATGTGCCCTGGCTGGGAATCGAACCAGTGACTTTTTCAGCCAGGGCAAGATAATATAGCTTTCCATGTGAGGTGCTGCTGACCTTTATCTGGGTTAGCCTGGAGTCACCCTTAACTCCTACCATCAAATCCAGGGCTCTCACTTATCTTTCTGCTCAGTCATTTTACTAATCTCATTTTCTCCATCATTACCACCCACAGTGAACTAACTCAAAATACTAAAAAAATATTAAACATATTAAAATATATTAAATATACACTTTTAAAGGAATCTTGTTTACATCTACTGCTCTGATACTGCCTAAGGCTGTAGTTTGAGACATTAAACATCACAAACAGGAGAAGTTACGCTCTCAGTGGCTTTTGAAAAAGGAAATGGTACAAGATGAGGCAATGGTATACCCTTTATTGTTTGCTTTAAGAATTCATGCGGAGTGGGTTTCAGACTTGCAATTGTTGGTAGTATCTGTGACAGGCTTCAGGTTCTCAGCAGGACTGCAAACCAAGTAAAACATGCGCTAGAGTTGAAAATTATTGGCAATCTGTCAGAGACACTAACAGACACTAACGTTATCAGGAGCATTCCTGCTTCTTGCTCCTCAAATTATAATATAAAAGCCCTAATTGCAACTATAAAATATAGAAAATATAGCAGCCAAAGCTCAGTGGAATTTTCAAAGTCTCGTGGCTTCACTATGGATAAATAATAAACAACCCCAAGTTGTGAACCCTACTATAAATTGGGGACTTCAGGTGATTATCATGTGTCAGTGTAGGTTCTCTAATTGTCACAAATGCACCACTCTTATGAGTGGTCTTGATAATCCGGGAGGCTGTGCATGTGTGAGGACAGCAGATACATGGGAAATCTCTGTGCCTTCCTCTCATTTGAAATTGTTCTACAATATAGTATTTCTTAAATGGATAAATATACTGAAACTGTAGCTTTGGTGATAATGAAATTACCTTATTTTCTCTCTTAAGGGAGGTTTCTCTTTATAGGCAGTACAAAAATTATCTTAATTGAAATTTCCACAGAGTTTGCTAATATCTCAAAAATATTGCCATAGGTAATCATGTACATTTACGAAAGCAGCTATGAAAGTGCAGATTTCATGAATTTACTCCTGTTCTTTATTCATATGTTACTAAAATATGTAAATACAAACCCATACCAAACACAGTGAACAGGTAGCGGGTACAAGTTTCCACCTTAAAATAAAAACTGTGAAAAATTGCAAGAAAGCTCCTATGGGACATAAAACTTCAACTCCTCCACACTGAAATATGACATTGTTGAGTAAGCCAAAAACATCTGTCAATTACCTTTCTTTGAAATATGGATTGCATAAGGGGATAAAAGCATTACTAATGTTGAATACAATTTCTATCCAAAATTCTGTAAGGCAGAGCGACATAATTCCACTCAGTCAATAAATTATGATACCAAAGGAGACAAGGAAATGATAGGAAAGCTGAGATCAATCATCAGGAAGATACAATTGAATAGAATCTGTTAATAAACGAAGTTAACAGCTTGGCTTTCCAATATGTGCTGCCAATCACATTGTTAAAGAACTACATTTTATCTTTGCTCTATCGAACTTTGGAGAGCATTTTTGTTTTATGTTTCTGTATGCTCTCATATGATCTGATCAAATTAAATGTATCACGAGACACTGACATTTTCATCAAGTAACTAAGAGGCAGGCAGAGGAGGTTCTACTGGCCTTAGTTTACTGACAATGAAATCAGTAAACAAGACGTTTAAGTATCTTGGTCACGTGGCTAGGAAGTGACGTGGTAACATGAGAGCTCCAGTATTTATTATGTCATTTTTTAGAAATCCCTTTAATTAGAAATTTTATAAAAGCAACTAACATTTACAGAGTGCTTACTGAATGGCCATCCTCAAAGTGCACCCAGTCACTTATATTTACTAAGCCTTACCTATCTCATGAGATTCAATGTGTTTATGAGAAAACTTGAGGGACTCGTGAGCATAGTGTTAGCAGGTGTTAGATCTGACATGGGGATGAAATATCTTAGAGGCAATTGGGGCAGAAACATTCTTAACAACTACATTCATTGTGATGCTACATATGGTTGATAATACATGGCAACAATGAACTCGTTCTTCCATAGATGAGTGGATGAGGATGCTACTTGGTCATAAGAAAAAGATGAAATACTTCCATTTTATGCTGAGTGAAATGAGTCAGACAGAAAAGTCAAGAACTATATGATTTCACTCATATGTGGGGTGTAAAACTGAAAGCAATAAATGAACCAACAAGAAAAACACAAAAACTCATAGACACAGACAGCAATGCTGGTGGGTAATGAAAGGAAAAGGGGATCAAATATATGGTGATGGAAAATGGTTTGACTTTTAGATGGTGGGTACACAATGCAATATACAGATTATGTGTCATAGAAATGTACACTTGCAACCTATATCATCTTGTTAACCAATGCCCCACCCCATAAAATTGATTTTAAAAGGAAGGATTTTCATATGATGTTGAACACCAGAAGGACAAAACAGAATAAAAGAATCAACTCATGGAACTATGATGTTACCTATGATTACCTCTACTATAAATTTTCTATGTAGAACTCTCCTACTTAATCTAACAAGTATCATTAGTTTTAAAATAAGCTTATGCAGCTCTAAGTTGCCTACCAGTTTTGAATCACATTTTTTTTTTTTTTTGCTGATTTTTTTTTTTTTTTAGGCAAATAGACACAGAGTGAAGACTATGGGGAAAAAAATGAGAGAGAAAACCTCTCCGGTATTTTGTCAGCTTGGCATTCAGTAATCCTTAGGGGAAACTTGACTTCTGAATTCAACTTAATAGAAAAAACCCCTCTGAACCCTGTCATGGGAATAACTGTTACAGAATTTGACACAAGCCTAGACAAGTGGGATCATTGCAGCAGAAAATCCTAGAGCAATAAACCAAAATTTTCCTTGACAGAAGAAATCTAAGTTTGGTGATTACCAATTAGGCAGCCAGAGGAAGCTGAAGAGACAGTGAGCTTGGAGCATAACTTCCCAGGGTGAGGAGGATGGAAAACTAGTTCCATTTTTTGGTGAATAATCTGAATCATATATAAAAGAAATGATCGTAAGATTACTGAAATGATTACTTCCAGCTTATTGGGATAATCATTGTGTGATTAAATAATGAGCTGGAAAAATAATCAATGTACTCATTTTACCTACTTAGCATTATATCTGGCTAATGTATTGTAAAATAATAAACAATGAAAAACAGTTACAAGAGTTTTAAGCAATATTAAAGAGATAAAACCCATAGAAAACATATATACTAGTTCCAATAATTATTTTAAGTATGAGGAAATTAAAATAGCAAGAATATTGGTCTGTGATACAAAATCGACCATGATCAAAATATCAATTCCTCTAATATCTAAAAGAGTAGAAAACAACATCTTGAGATATATATATATATATATATATATATATATATATATGCATTTATATACATATATATCAAAAGAGAAAGTATAAATTGCTTACATGTAAGAAAAGTAATCTACTTAATTTTTCACAGTGTAGGCAATTTGAAAGTAAATTTGTAAAATGAAAGTCTTCCACTTGTTAAGAACCAAAAGGTCTGAGATTTTACTCCACAAGTATGCTAATGAGTTATCAGACCCAGAATCCTGGAGTCTGGTGGACAAATGAGACATGGGGTCAAAGCAAACATTTTTTTTATTCACAGCAGTATCAGTAGCCACGAAATTGGCCGTTTCTTAAAATGGTACCGATTTTCTCAGCCCAGTAGCCACAGCGTGAAACCCAAATTGCCTAGTGATACCTGCACAGGCAGTCAGCGGCCCCCAGCACGGGAGAAGGTCTTCACGTGAGTGTGTTGGGCTGTGGGAGGCACTTGCCATCCCAGGGCTGCTCACTGCCTATTCATTACCGAAAAGATGGAGAGACGCCAGTCACTTCTGCTCACAGGCTGTGCAGCACTTGGGGAGAATTGTCTGCCAACACTTGCATTTTCTTCTCTCGTGTGTTGTTTGGGTTGAATAAATAAGAACAGCAGTTTTGCTCTTCATATGTCTATTTCTAAAATTTTACTATCTCTTTGCTTTGCTTTCTGTGATACCAATGGTTCTCAACCTTTTTTATTATTACTTTTCCACCAAGGTACATTGTAAGACATTGTTAGTGACATAGTTGTTATATTCAGATGAGAGCGAGACACCAAACACTGGAGACTTTCCGGGATTCAAAGATGTTATTTATTGGCCAAGTTTTAACCTGCGCAGGGGCGAACTCTCAGAGAGTCTGAGGACTCAATACCCGCCAGGGCTACCAAATGAAAGTCATGCCTGTCGCTTACAGCTAAGTCCTTTTATTGGGGCGAGCAAGCGAGCCGTTGCCCAGAAGCAGAAGTGGCGGTTAGTGATTGGCTACATTCAGCATTTCGAAATTTTACAAGTCAACATCTCTTATCTGATTGCGGCATCCTGTTAACAGAGCAGGTCACTCTGACCTCCTTACACAAACACATCCTGTTTCTGGCTCTAACAATAGTCTTATTGAATTTTAATATGGCAGACATGCTGTATATCTGTGCATGTATTTTTGTATATTTGTGCTTTCTACATTCTAAATTAAAAGATTTTTGCACCTGAAAACAAATTTTTTTTTTGGCCTCTCAAGAATGCATATGGCCCTGGCTGGTGTGGCTCAGTGGATTGAGCGCCAACCTGCGAACCAAGGAGTCACCAGTTCAATTCCCAGCCAGGGCACATGCCTGAGTTCTGGGCCAGGTCCCCAGTTGGGGGGTATATGAAAGCAACTGCATCCTGATGTTAAAAAAAAAGAAAAAAGAATGCATATGTAGTATTATTACAAATTACCTATTTATATTGTGTTGCACTAATAAAAACTAAGAATAAAAATAATAGGGAATTTCTATTTAATACTAGGTAAACTCTAATTATTTTAAAAATTAAATTTATTGGGGTGATATTAGTTAATAAAATTATATAGGTTTCAAGTGTACAATACTATGTTACATCATCCATTTATTGCATTGTGTGCCCACCACCCAAAGTCAAATCTCCTTCCATCGCCATATATTTTACACCCTTTACCCCTTACTCTCTCCTCCTCAACACCTTCCCTCTGGTAGCCACCATACTTTTGTCTGTGTCTATGAGTTTGTGTTTGCTATCTTTGTGTTCATTTGTTGTTTCTGTTAACCAAGTTATAACTTATTACGAGAAATTTCTAAATGTAATAAATATTTTATTGACTCCTAATAATTGTTTTAATTAGAGAATGTTATTTTATCATTAGTCAGTGGATGGAGAAACTGAGGTACATATGATTTTCACATTTTCCATGCCCTTAGCCCTAGTAATTAGGCAAATAAGAGATCCTCACTCTTAAATGCCTAATTTAGGTTGGTCTGGATCCCACAATCCCTAAATTCTGTAATCGATAACCCAGATGTAATCTCTTCTCTTACCCTAACTCTCAATTTGATGGAGCGTCTAACAAACATAAAACTTGTTTTATTCACTTCAACAATCATTTTAGGGTACTAAAATTGTAAATAAAACCTATGAAAAGTAATAGTAGAAGATATAGCAAAAAGCCTAAAGTCAAGCAAGATTCAATATTTATTGGCTTCAAGATCAAATTATTTTTCAACGTATGTAACATCCTGTATTATATCTAACTGCCTCTTCATCCTTAGAGTGGAGTATTTTTGATAAAAATTTGTTTAGCTTTCTTTCTACCATTAATGCATCCTGAAGAGTTTACCTCTCTTTGTAAATAGTGGCATAATTCCTTGAACAGTCTTTACTCTGTGTTTATTAACATGAAAATGTTATTGATAATAAAATTCTAAATAAGTGATACTATACATCACAAGAGAGATCTTTTAAAATCGTTGATAGTACTTAAACTAAATTTAAAACTCCCTATTTTTTTATTAATTGTCCAAAATCTTTCAATGCTATTGTTTAGAGGGATCAACCCATTGCCATTCTGAACATGTAGAGTCTAGCAATAAATTTTCCACTCGTAATCATCCAAACTCTAAAATAAGTGGAAATCTATATCACTCAGACATTATTCCTAGGGTGGGGGGAGTCTCATGCAACCTTTTCTGTCCACTGCCTTAGCTACATGGATGTTTTCCACCCATCTGTAATCATGGCTGTTTACTCTTTTCCTCCAGCTTGATTTTCCTGGCTTGTTTTAAAGGAATGAAAAAAAGAGGCATGAAAGCCACAGTTTAAACAAAGAATCGGCCCAGCAGAAGATGAAAAAGCCATGGAGAGCAGTCTGACAGGAGCTACTGTTAAAAGGTGTCTTCAGCTGTCAGCGCTGACAGTGCTGAGAACCCCCACGGAGAGCAGCATTCTCAGGAGCCCCTAATAAAGGTGATGGCGTCGGGCGTATCAAGATTGTCAGGCTTCTCCCCATGGCAATCAGCCTAGTTACCGCACCTTTTTAAGAGTGTGCATTAACGTGATTGTTCTCAATTGTGATAGGTATTAGACGTGTTGCAGTAAGGTATGCAGCAGTGCCTATGTGCATGGAGCGAGTACAAATAAAATAAATACTAATGGACTCATCACTCAGCCGAAGAAATAAAATATCACCAATAACTTTGAAGTCCTTTATGTTTGCCAGATCCACATAAAATAATACAGGGCAGGGCAAAAGGAGGCTTGCAGTTGTGACTACGTGAAACCCAGAGTGTATTCCTGGATAGTGTGTATTCATTACTGTATTATCTCCCATAAGAATAATTGCAAACCTATGTTTGCTCTAACATGCATAACGTGATGATTATTGTAGGAAAAGAGGTATGGTATTTGCCAATCTAACTTTATCTAATTCTGTTATTTATTTAAACATCTCAAGACCACAGGTTTGGCATTGTGACAAGCTAGTAAAAATAAATCTTTGTTAACCTTTTGAAAGATGGGAGGTAATAATTCCATAAACCCTAAAATGGAGTTAATGAGGTATTGGACCATACTTTGTGTATAAAATCTATATCCTGGTTAAGATAAAGAGATACAAATATTATTTCCTACAGGCATGTCTCTCCTGACAACATATTTAGTAAAAGAAGATGCTGCAGGTAAAGGGTCACTTGCTTCAAAGTGAAGAGCATGACCAACAACTTAGCGTCAACTACTGAGGTTGCCCCAAGCAGCTTCAGGTTACAGAAACCCTCAACTGGCTGTCATGGTGAGATAAGTAAATGTTTCAGCCCCAGAGAGTGTGCTAGAGATAGACGAAAGAAAAGTATAAACACAAAAGTTGTTCAAGTTTATCCTATTCTGTAAGCAGAGAAAATTCCTACTAGATAAAAAAGAAGATTCTCCGCCCGATCCATGAAATATAAATGCAGATGAGTCTAGAGTTGTAGAGTAGGGAAGTAGACCTACACACACACACACACAGAAGAAGAAGAAGAAGAAGAAGAAGAAGAAGAA
>PVIW01006984.1:0-78804 GCA_004026585.1 Noctilio leporinus | reverse complement strand
TCTAAGCTGCTCCCCTTCTTTGCCTCTGCCTCCCCCCTCCCCCCAACCCCGTTCCCCCTGACCACTGAAGGCCTATTCCTTGTATTCATATACTTGGTTCTGTTTTGCTTGTTGTTAGTTTTGCTCATTATTGTCCCATAATGGGTGAGATCATATGATATTTGTCCTTCACTGACTGGCTTATTTCACTAAGCATAATCCTCTGCAGCCTATTTTAAAAAGAAATTTGAGCCCTGGCTGGTGTGGCTCAGTGGATTGAGTGCCAGCCTGCAAACCAAAGGGCCACTGGTTCAGTTCCCAGTCAGGGCACATGCCTGGGTTGCAAGCCAGGTCCCCATGTAGGGGTGTGAGAGAGGCAACCACACCTTGATCTTTCTTTCCTTCTCTTTCTCCCTCCCTCCCCCTCTCTCTAAAAATAAATAAAATCTTTTAAAAAATAAATGTGATTTATTGTTTCATTCACTAAACAAACTGCTGAATGCACAGATGATCTAGGCTTGTAGGGAGCAGATGAATAAAATAAGAGATACAAGATGGCAGCAGAGTAGGTGGAAGCTACATTTACCTCCACCCAGGACCAAACTGAAATTACAACTAAAATAGAGAGCAACCAATCTGAATAACCAACTGAAGACCAGCTGAAGAGATGATGTGTGATAACCAAGAAGTTATAGACGAAGCCACATTGAGACACGTAGGAAGTGAAGAGATGTGAAAAGGTCTGGCCTCACTCCCACAGGCAGTGACTAAGGTTCCAGAGGGATATTTCAGCTGAGGGGGGTTCCCCCTGAGAAGTGTGGGGTCTCAAGGCCAAGCTGGCCTCCCCAGCACAGAGCACCAGAACTGGAAGAGGTGCCCACACATCTGGCTGTGAAAAGCCATCCCCCAAACCTGACTAGCACTCTCCCCTCTTGACTCCTATTGGCCCCACTCTCCGGAGATCAGGCTTCTGGTAGAATCTGGGACAGATTGAGTTGCCTGGCTCTATGACAGTAGAAATTTTCCCCTCACACCTGACTAATGCAGCCTTCCCTTCACACAGCCTAATCATGGTCTGTTTAGGCATGATAAGCTGCTGGCCTCACCCTGATGAATCCCTGAAACTCCTCCCCGTCCCAAAGGTGTGTGAGCACCCTGCAGGTAGCAGCTAAACTTGGTATACCCTGGGACATTTGCTAAGTGGCCTCAGACCCAGCACTGGCACCAAGATTGAGCCTGTGCAGATCTGGAAGACACCTCTCTCACTGAGATCCTACCTTTTGCAGCTTAGAGTACTATCAGAGGCTCTTTGAGTGACTGAGCCTAACAAGCAGCAGGCAGGTGGAGGAGGTGGAGGAGGTGGAGGTGGACCACAGGGTTCCTACAGACTTTTGCTGACCTGCCCCCCACCGCCCCGGTCGAGTACTGATAAAAGTAAGCTTTGGTGCTCAGCCTGGTCCTTCCCATGCATACCCAGGCCCAGCAGAGGCAGCCACAAATGGTGGTTCACTTTGTAGCTCTAAGCAGGTTTCTCAGGGCCAATAATAGACATTGCACCAGAGTAACATTCTAGAGGCCCCAGAACTTAGCACACCCAGTGGCCACCTGCAAACAACATCAGATCAGGATCCAAAGAGAGACCTCAGCGGGCACCAGACCCTGCTTAAGCAAATTCCATTCTGAGTAGTCACCTGCACAGTGGCTTGCGCACTGGTCAGGGTTGATCCTCACAGCCAGCCAGGCTAAGGGTTGAGCCCACACATGAATGGGCCAATAGCAATCAAGTCTCAATTACAGCAGGAGAGCCCATACAGGGGATGGATATCCCTGGAGCACCCAGCACAGGTGATCAAAGAGACAGTGCCACGGGTTCCCATAGGACACTTACTACATAAGGACACCCTACAAAGACCAGGAGTCATAGCAGATCTATCTAATACATAGATGAACATGCCCCAGCCCTGTCCGGCATGGCTCACTTGGTAGGGTGTCGTCTGGCAAACCAAGTGATCATGAGTTCAATTCCTGGTCAGGGCACATGCCTGGATTGTAGACTCAGTCCCTGGTCAGAGTGAATACAAAATGCAGACAATTGGTGGTTCTGACATCAGTGTTTCTCTCCTCTCTCCCTCCCTTCCCCTCTCTAAAGTCAATAAGCATGTCCTTGAGTGAGGATTCAAAAAAAAAAAAAAAAAAAAAAAAACACACTGGAAGGAATAAACTGTAGGTTATGTAAAGCAAAGGATCAAGTCACCAATTTGAAAGACAAGGTAGCAGAAAAGGTTAAAGGTTAAAGCACATTTTGTTCATTTTTTAAATTTATTTTTTCCACTTGTTCATTTTATTCAATTCACACATTTTTAAAGAAAAAATTAAGTATATCTTTACTAGTACATTTTTTTGCAATGAACAATGCAAAATTGTATAGATATATACATAATCCTTTATTTTGGTGTGTATTTTCTTTATTAGAAAGCTACATACAGGCTTTTTTCACTTAGAAACATGGATGTAAAAATCAGTAATTGAAATATGACTATAAGGGCTTTTACTAGGAAGGAAAGATTGGTTCAAAAGTATAGAAAACCTATTGATATAATTCACAAAGTCTATAGATTAAAGAATAAACTATGCTTATCATAATAGATGCATTTGGTGATATGCAGCAACCCCCAAAATGAGTAAAAACTTAGAACAGAATGCCCTTAATTTGATGAACATTACCTGCTGAGAACTACTTGAAGGAGTGTTCAAGCAAACCTATTAGACATGACTAAGACAAGGATGACCGCTATCACCGGGACTATTCTGAATTTTTCTGCAGGTCTAATTGCAATATGCACAATAAGAAAAGAAAGAAAAACCACAGATATTGAAAAGGAGGAGACAAACATTTATTTGCTGGAAACATGAAAACAGAATCAGCTGACAAGTTATGAGAACTATTAAGAGATTTCAGGAGTGCTTGATAATAAACCTAAAATGAAGTGTGCATAAAAGCTATAAAAAATGTTACTAGAGGATATAAAAGACCTAAAGAGAGAGATTACATTTATAGATGGAAGCTTTGGTGTAGTAAAGACAAAGGATTTATTTCCAGAATATATGAAAAACTATTATAAGCCAATGAGAAAAACACAAATATGCAACAGAAAAATACACACATTTTATTCAAAAATCATTTTAAATGTCTTATTTTAAATATATATATCATATAAACATGAAAAGATGAGCATCCTGTTATTCATATAAATTCAAATTAAAATAACCAGATACTATTTTTTTATAAAGTTGGGAAAAAGAATTTGGTAATAAGTATTAGTAGTGATGTGCACCTACACTGCCAATGGGAGTATAAATTTGTGTACAATCACTTAAGCTGGCAATTTGGTGTGGTATCTATTAAGATAACAAATGAGCATATTCTGACAGCAGTTCTGCTTGTTAGAATCTGTCCCAAAGAAGCCCTCTTCTGCCTGCAGAAGGAAGCATGGTAAGCGAATTCACTGCAGTGTTATATTTATAACCTAAATTATGCCAATAGGAGAGTAGCTAAATCCAGTTTATCTATATTCTGGATGACTACTTATTTTAGAGAAATGAGGAACATCCATATTATTTACTGATGGACAACATCTGAGGCATCTTGATGGATGAAATTGCAGAGGGACTCAGCAATAGATGTCACTTGTTTTAAAAAAGCACAAAGTGATAATATGTAATGTGATATATATGTATATGAATATAAACATTGTATATACATGTATATGCTGAAGAATATACACCAAGTTGATAACATTGATTACCTCTGGAAAAGGGAATAGAACTGGGAGGTGCAGGTGGTAAAAAGCCTGATGTGTAACATTTAACTTTAAAAGGAGAATGCATTTATAAAAAAACTAATTCATGTATGGAAATTAAAAGAAGCAGGGGAAAACCCATTAGGCAATTGCCATGAACATTTTGGCATATTCTATCTTTTAAGATATTTTTCCTATGTATATTTTTCAGTGTTTCTCATCTTTTTGGTGAGTTTACATTATAGAAGTAATATTTGTATGTTAAACAACCAAATCCCGCCTAGCTGGTGTGGCTCACCAGCCTACGAACTAAAAGGTCACTGGTTCAATTCTTAGTTGGAGCACATACCTGGGTTGTGGGCCAGGTCCCTGGCTGGGGGTGTTCAAGAGGCAACCAATTGATGTTTGTTACACACTAATGTTTCTCTCCTTCTCTTTTTCCCTCCCTTCCCCTCTTTGTGAAAGTAAACAAATAAAATCCAAAAAAGACAAACACAAAAACAAAAATCAACTTTAAGGTAAAAAAGTAAAATTTCCTTTTTCAAAAGGCTCTCCTTTTCATCGCTTGGTGTTCATACTTTCTGAGTTTTCCTGCATATATATCATTATTTAAACATGCATTATAAATGATCATTTTATGTATTTTAAAACATCACTAAAATATGGTTGAGAAGCCTCATTCTAATTTTAAATCATCACTATGTGCCAGATAGTAGTGCCTGTGGTTTATATGCCCCTCTCATTTATTTCCTCAAGTTGGGGGGAGCTAAGTGTACCCCTGCCTGTGCCATGGAGAGGACAATGCCTGCCTCATGGAATTTGGGGGATCAGGTGAGATATTGCCTACATGGCATTCAATAGACAGCACCTGGCAGGAAATAAGTACTCATTAAATATCTTCGGATGACTTGTTATGAGCAGTGCAGCATCAACTTCATTTTGGAGTCAAGAACCCTGATGCTGTCGTTCATTAAGCCATTTGCCAAGGCCTAAAATCTGAGAGCAGGTTTCTTCTGATTTCAAATTCCACGTTCTGCCACTCTTTGAAAGCAAGGTGTATGAGATCCTTGGAGAAACATGGTAGAAGTCTGTCAGCCATGGGCCAAGAGACAGTACCCATGTTTGTTGGCTGGCCTCCCTTCTACGTGCATTTTTGTCATTCCCAGTTGAAGAGAACTTACTTTCTCTTCTGTGACGAAGGAACATACAGGCCCCAGCCCCATTAAATATCCAAGCCTAGTTTGATGTGAGTTTGAGGAGCTTTTTGCCACAGCAAAGGTGTTTCACTTCCCTTCTCTCTTCCTCTTCCAGACGCAAGCAGAAGTGATGACGCGTCAGCCTTTTTGGGACACCCAGCAAGGAGCCTAGCCTGGGCCTCCTTGGAAACCTGCTGCTGACTGCTAAGGAGAGGAGGAAGGGAGGGGCGAAGCTTGCCCCTTTTCCTGCTTGGAGAGACCCGGGAGCCTGGGCCTGCTGAACCTCTCTCATCCCCAGTGGAAGTCTGAGTGTGACAGTGTGTGAGGATACAGACTGTGCCATCATGTTTTCATTGCATGTGCATGCATATGTGTTGGGGAAAGGGTCCTGATTATTGGTTACTGGCAGTTTCCCTTCTTTTTATTCTTAAAAAACTCATGATTAGTTAGATTAGCAACGGTAATTAGAGTAAGAGGAATAATCACTTAATTGGTTTTAGGTTATTATTTTAAAATGTACCATCAAGACAGTAGGTCCTGTGTCTCTGCAGGCTGGGAAGGTACCCATCTCTCATGCTGAACCCACAGCATAAAACTCATTGTCACTCTTGACCCTTCCCTCAGCACTTCCAGTACTTAATGGGAGGTGAAGACTGGGCAGCGAGGGGAGGGGAACACAGTTTTTGTGATTTATTTTTTTTAATTTAATTTTATTGTTGTTTTATTACATCCATCCCCTTTTTCCTTCCCTCTGTCCCTTTCCCCACCCACCCACTCCCCCGCAAAGTCAATCCCACTTGTTGTCCATGTCCATGGTTCCTCCATACTAGTTCCTTGACTAAACTGCTCCTCTTCTTTGCCTCCTCTTCTCCCCTCCCACCTCCTCCTTCCCCTCTGCCCACAGGAGATCTATTCATTGTATTCATGTATCTGGTTCTATTTTGCTTATTTGTTTGTTTTGTTCATTATTATCCTGAAATGGGTGAGATCATATGGTATTTGTCTTTCACTGACTGGCTTATTCCACTAACATAATACTTTCTAGTTCCATTCATGTTGTTGCAAAGGCTAGGAGTTCTTTCTTTCTTTCTGCTGTGTAGTATTCCATTGTGTAAACTACAGAAGTTTTTTGATCCAATCATCCACTGATGAGCACTTACGCTGTTTCTAACACTTGGCTATTGTCAATAGTGCTGCTGTGAACATAGGGGTACATAGGTTCTTATGAATTGGTATTTCAGGGTTCTTTGGGTATAGTCCTAGTAGTGGAATTGCTGGATCAAAAGGCAGTTCCATTTTTAGCTTTTTAAGGAAACTTCATACTGTTTTCCATAGTGGCTGCACCAGCCTGCATTCCCACCAACAGTGCACCAGGGTTCCTTTTGCCCCACATCCTTGCCAACACTTTTTGTTTGTTGATTTGTTGATGATTGCCATTCTGACTGGTGTGAGGTGGTATCTTACTGTGGTTTTGTGGTTTTAATTTGCATCTCTCTGATGGCTAATGATGTTGAGCATTCTTTCATATGCCTTTGGGCCGTTTGTATGTCTCCCTCAGCGAGTTGTCTGTTCAGGTCCTTTGCCCATTTTTTTAATTGGGCTGTCTGTCTCCCTGGTGTTGAGTTTCATAAGCTCTTTATGTATTATGGATATCAAACCCTTGTCTGAGGTATCATTGGCAAATATGTTTTCCCATACAGTTGGTTCCCTTTTGATTTTGCTATCATTTCTTTCCATGAAAGAAGATATATTTATTCAGTGGATCAGACTGAGACCACTTACTTCCCCTGCCCCCAATGTGCATTTTAGTTTATAATACTAATGTTGACTTTGGATAATTACTTTTGGAGGCTCATGTTTTAATTGTCAGTAAGATGATCATATAATGTGTAGTGGTGATTTAAAAAAAACATACAGGATATGTCATGCTGCTCTACAATATGTTTTTTGAGAGATCAGTGGCCCTACTCTATTCTATGCTTCTGACACTTTACCTGAGTATTAAGTAAGTTAACGGCACTCAAAGGCATCAAGATTTAAGATAGAGAAAATCCATTTCAGGTCCTCGATGATGTCATGCAACAATTAAAGTAAGTGAAGGCAGATCTTTTGGGGGAATGCTGACTATAGACTTGAGCTTTTGGTTTCAGCCTCATCCCTATAAAGTCTAAGACACAGGAAAAAAGCCTCCACCAATAATGATATTCTTGTGGTCAATCAAAGCAGTGACCAGAACACTCTGAGTCTTTAACAGGACTAAGGCAAGTGTAAGGACCAGGATCCTAGTGGCTTCTTCCCCTGACTCCTCACTTGGTGGGAAATGGGAGCTGTTGATCAACAGGCAGATCAACAGCTGTCATCTTCAATCCTTTCAGTGTTAAAATATGTTAAGCAAACCTCCAAATCGCATTTAAGTTCCTGGTCATTGCCTCTACCCACTCCTGTAATGCCCAGCTCTGTGCTTTCTGCCATCATGCTAATGTTGCTTGCCGCCCTGCCCACTTCTGGGCCCCTCCCCCTTGCTCCCAGCCCACTGCTGCCCTCTCCACTACTACTTCTTGTCCTAGTTCAGTATAGACAAGCCTTCCAGTGCCGTGGGGCCTCCCAGGTCATTGACCAGCTTGATTGCGATGTTCTTTTCATTAACTCTGTCTTAGCCACTTGCTCCATAGTCACACTTTAGCCATAGTCATTATCAGTAACTACACCACAGCATAATCTATGTGATGTTGCCCCACCCCATTCTTCAACCCCTGCTCCTGTCAATCCATTTCTCTTCCTCTGCTGCCCACTCTGGCAGTTTTTCAACCTCTCCACACCTGCAGGTCATTGGCCCTACCATCTTTTCACCTCCCTTTCCTTTAACCTAACTGAGAGTCTCTGGTCCTCCTTCATTCCTGAACCGATCCTCATATCCCTTACCATCCCCAGGTCCCCAGGTTTGATTCCACTCTATCTCCTCCACACCTAGGTAAAATCATGCTGACTAACAAGACTTGAATTCATGACTATTAAACTCATGTAAGTTCCTAATGCTGCTCTGCGGTTCTACATGTCCCTAGTTCCTTACATTCTCCCAGGTTCTTTTTGGCCGTCAATCCTCATACCTCCTCTCCTCACTCTGAGTTGCCATCCATGCTTCCTGTTTCACTGAAAAATAGAGGCCATCAGGAGATAGCTTGCTCATGCTTCACCGCCATGTCCCCTTCTCGTGATAGTGTGACCAGTAGTGCCCCTTTCTAAGTTTGCTGGAGCATCCATCTCACTGCCCCTTGATACTCACAAGCACCTCTCTCTCCTGCATCAGCCCATCTCCACTCTCTACCAGATCGTGCCCACCAGCATACAGACTTGCTGTCGTGACTCCCTTGTTGACCCTCCCACAACAGTTGTCCCATTTTCCTTTTACAGCAAAAGTCCCTAACACAGTTTTCTGTGTCCTCATTTTTCCACTTTCTCTCCTTTGTTTTTCTCTGAACTTTTCAGTTGGGCATCTGTCCCCATTATGCTGCTGAAATAGCTCTGGTCAGGGTCACTAATTATTTCCCATTGCCAAAGGAGTATGATTGTCTGTCTTCAAGTTACTTAGCCTATTGGAAGTATTTGATGCAGAGAACAAACTGACATACTCCTCCTTGCAAACATTTTCTTCATTTGGCTTCCTGAGCTCTGCTTGTCCTTTGCTGGTCCTTCCTCATTTCCTCACCCTTTCATCATTGGAACACTCTGGGCTCAGTCTTCTGCCTTCTCTCATTACATCACTCCCTTGATGATCGCATGCATTTCACAACTTTGAAGAACAGCTAGATGCTGCACTCACAATTTTATACCCAGCCCAGATCTTTCCCATGAGTCACTCACTTGCTCATCCATCTGGTTACTCTACATCTTCATTAAGGTGGCTGGCTAATAGGTATCAGCTAATAGACATCTCAAGTCAGAAACTGAGCTTCTGAGCTTTCTTCCCAAGCCTTGTTCTTCCTTAGTCTCCTCCACTAAAAGAAAGAACTCTTGTACCCATTTGTTCAGGCCGAAACCCTTGGAGTCATTTCTCTTTTTCCTCCTATACCCAACATCCAGTCCACCATTCAGTTGTTTGATGCACCTTCAAAGTGTATCCCTCATCCAGTCTCATCTAACTTTATTCATGGCTGCCATCTAGTCCAAGACACTGCCATTCCTCACCTTGTAATGGGACGCCCTGCTCCCACTCCTATTGTACTACAGTTCTCTACCAGCAGTCATTGTGGTTCTTCTAGAACACTAGTCAGGTCCTGTCATACTTAAACCTTCACTCAGAGAAAAATCCCATTTTCTACTGAGGCTTAGTTACCAGTTCCTACGTGATCAGCCCCTACCCCTCTGTGACCTCAGCTAGCATCTCCCCTCACTCTGCAGCAGCCACTTTGGCCTTGGTTCTTCTCCTGGTTCATGCCAAACATACTCCCACTTCAGGGCCTTTGCATTTGCTCCTCCCTCTGTTTAGATACCTTTTCTCCCAGTTATTTCTGTGGTTTGTCCCATCATTCTCCTCAAATGCCATTAAAGAAGACTTTTTGCCCTGTACGATGTGGCTCAGTGGATTGAGTGCTGCATGCAAACTAAAAGGTCACTGGTTTGATTCCCAGTCAGGGCACATGCCTGGGTTGCAGGCCAGGTCCCCAGTTGGGGGCACGTCAGAGGCAACAACACATTGATGTTTCTCTTTCTTTTTCTCCAGCTCCCTTCCCTCTCTCTAAAAATAAAATAAATTAAAAAAATTTTTTTTTATTGTTTTTTTTTTTTAAAGATTTTATTTATTATTTTTAGAGAGAGGGGAAGGGAGAGGCAGAGAGGAGAGAAACATCAATGTATGGTTGTCTTTCACCTGCCTCCAGCTACAGAGCTGGCTGGAGACCTGGCTTGCAAACTGGTTATGTGCTCTGGCTGGGAATCGAACCAGCGACCTTTGGGTTTGCATGCTGGTGCCTTATCTACTGTGCCACCAGCCAGGTAAAATATATTTTTGAAAAAGGCTTTCTTACTCATCCCATATAAAATAGCAGATGCCTACCCCTTGCAGCACTCACTGTTCCTATGCCTCTACCTTTAAAAAAATCCTTTTTTTAAAAAAAATCCTATATACTAGAACGTCCCCAGTATATAGAACTGCACCTGGCACTTAACAGGCCAGAATTGCCCTGACCGTTGTGCCTCAGTTGCTTAGGCATTGTTCCTACTAAGTGAAAGGCTGGTGGTTTGATTTCCAGTCAGAGTGTAAGCCTGGGTTGTGAGCCAGGTTCCCAACTGGGGGTATAGGAGAGGCAATTGTTTCTCTCGCACATCAGTCTTTCTCTCCCTCTCTTCTTCCCTTCCCCTCTGACTAAAAGTAAATAAAATCTTTTTTTTTTTTTAAGATAAAAAATAGGCCAGCATAAATATTTATTGAATGAATGAATGCTTTTAAGACTGTATTTAAATTTTAAAGCAAAACTACAGATTGTTGAAGGTCATCTTATAGCAAAGTAGATCCATGTACATTGAGTAAGTTTAGAAGTTTCTTTACTTGAAATCGTCATCTAGATTTATGCTTTGAGGTAGACTGGGCTCTGGAGTAATTGGTTAGCAGTCCTGAATGAACATGTATTTCAAATGGAATTGAGGAAAAGAGATTAAGAATCTTGTTAACTGCTTGTTTTTATTGGTGTGAATCTGGTTACCACCTCACCTGCATATTCATGGAGCTAACAGTTCTTTTCTGCCCTGCAGTTCAGCTGTGTGCCTGGGACGACCCAGCACCTCCTGCCTGCTTTTTTGCCAGTTGGGAAAAACCCTGTGATGTTATTCACAATAGGTAAGGTAGTGTCCTAGAATTGTCATTTGTTCTGTTTGAACTGTCCCTGGAAAGCTGAATAGAAAACTGAACAGTAGATTTTACAACTACACCAATTACAGCAGGATTTTTTCCCCATTTGCCTTAAAGCAAAGTTGCTTGTTTTAAAAGTGACCTAGAAGTGAACTTGTGGTGACATTTAAAATTACACAAATTGAAAAAAAGCAAATGGTACATTTTTGCATGTATTAGAATTATTTGTCTTTCAGTGTTTGCTTTAGGCGAGTGTGATGAGGAGCAAAGAGCATCAGCTTTGAAGTCAGAAAAACGCAGGCACTGTGACTAGCTTAGAGGTATGACCTTGGGCAAGCCACTAACCTCTCCAGGTCTCAGTTTCTTCTCCTGTTAAATGGGGGTAAGAACACTGACCTCACAGAATTACTCTGAGGCTTTAGTAAGATGCCCTAGCTCAGTGCCTGGCACATACATACTTTATTTGGGAACAAATGTCATGATGCTATTTCACAGAAGGACAGTTTAGTCACAGAATGAGTGTTATTTCACATTAAGCATTGGGCAGGAGAGCCAGACCTTTTCCTACAAGGTAGGCATTTCTCTGCTACTCACAGATTCTCTCTCCTTAATCCATCAGCTTTAACAGCACAGCACAGCAATGTGCTTGGGACCCTGGGACATACTCATTAAAAAAAAAAAGAAAAAAAGATTTTATTTACTTATTGTTATAGAAAGGAAGGAAGGGAGGGGAAAAGGAAGAGAAACATCAATGTGTGAGAGAAACATCAACCAGGGACTGAGTTCAAAACCCAGGCTCATGCCCAGACCAGGAATCAAACTGATGACCTTTCCCTTTCCTGGATGACGCCCAACCAACTAAGCCACCCCAGTCGGGGCCAGACTCATCTTTTATTCTTTAAGAATCCTTCCTTTCCATTTCCTTTTCTAGGGGCCTTGCCCTTGGATGCAACTAACTGGTAGGTTATTACCTGTCAGATGTTCCTTATACATGTCCCCTTTCTTCTGGCTGGAATTGTTCCTAATTAGGACTGAGTTAATTAACAATAGCAGAACAATTTAAATTCCTTTTTGTAGGAATAAAGCCATCCTTTTTACTATTCTCTGGGTGTAAGTTGCTTAAAATGGGAGTAGGATGTGGGTGGTAAAATGAATGGGTACAGAGGTGGCTGTTTAAACAAATGTAATCTTTAGGAAGAAAAATCTTGCCAAGGTAAATTTTGCAGTTTGAATTTTCTAGATATCTAGCCAGTTTTGTGTGTGTGTGTGTGCGTGTGAGCATGCTGATTAATGCCTAGCCATTAATCTGTATGTCTTATCAAGCAGTTCTTCCTCCAATATAATACCTTTCCTACTGTTCTAATCAATTTTCATTATGCAGATGAGCAGTCCAGGCAGCAGGTCAAGTCGAGGTTAATCTGCTCTGGACTTGGTCCCGCTGCTCGCTGTCTGCCACCAGGTGTCAGCAGAGGCTGCCTGAGCCTCCAAACTGAGGGCTGAGAGAGCAGAGCTGTAGTTCTTGTTTAGGGAGTGGGTTCATCCACCTGTCAAGTGAGCCTTGCAGTCCTTCAGCTGAAAGTAAAAACCTTCAGCCTGTATATGGTATGGAATGTTATACTTTTGTTCAAGAGTGATCATGTGATTGAAAATGTAGGTTTTTCAAAAGCTTAGTTCAAAGCCAGTATCTGAAACTTCAGGCATTTAGACCTGTATAATCTTAACTTACTTTGGAAATGAATAACAAAAATGTGTTAACATTTTGGAAATTGCTCCTGCTTAATTGTCAGGAATGATTTTCTTAAAGCTAAGGATTGAAAGGTAACAAAAAAGTTTTAATTGTTAAATGCTTCCAAGCAGAGATGAGGTGCTTAAACAAATTCCTTCCCAACCAAAGATATTAGAGGATACTCTAGGCTTGGAAACTGCCTTTTGCATGTGAAAAGGTGAACCTGGAAGCAGTGCCTGGTGCTGTGGCAGCAGAGTGACCCCTACCTTGGGGATGCAGGAGTTACTGACACGAGGTGGTGTCTCACTCCCCTTTTGAAGGCTGAATGTTCTCTCACATGATTACACAATTCCATGACCTCTTTAGGTAGTTGTTTTTTTTTTTTTTAAAGAATCCCTGGGCTTCCAGCCAACGTGGAGGCATGGGTAGACACATAGTGTCTCTATCCACAACTAAGGAGACTACCTCAAAAGTAGAGACAACCAAAGAATTTTTGAAAATTGAAAATTGAGCTGCATGGAAGTCCAACAAAGATATAAAGAAGAAATACTCACCCAGACAAGTAGAAGGTACATAGCCAAGACAGAGAGGACACAGTTTGGTAGCGTGGCAGCAGCAGCAGGACAGTGGCTGTAGCTAGCCAGTGGGAAGCACAGTCACACATTAAGAAATTAGTGACTCCTGGGGAGCACTCCCAGCACTAGGCCAGACCACAAGGCCCATGGTTCAAGTGCTAGGGGCAAAATAAAGCCAGATTGCTTCTGACTGTGAAAACAAGTAGGGGTTGGAATGGAGGAAGAAACTGATGGTCAGCAGAGTTTATTTGTTTAGAGGCCCCCACAGTCCTAGAACAGAACATCCATAGACCCACCCACTCTGGGAACCATGGCCAGGGCAACAGCTAGAGAGGTGCCAGTCCCATATGGGAAACAGAAGAAGTGCCTGAAAAGGGGGTGGGTGCTAGCAAGCAGCATTGTTGCCCCTCAGACCCCTCTCCCACATACAGCACCACAATGTGGTGAAACGGGTTGCCCCTCACTGACAAATATCTAAAACTCTGCCCCTTACAACATAACAGGTGTGACAGCTCTATCTAAGACACAGAGGCAAACACAGGATCCTGTCAAGTTGAGGAGACAGAGAAGTATGGCCCAAAACAGAGAACAGATTAAGGTTCCAGTGGAAGAACTAAGTAACAAGAGGATAGCCAACCTAACAGATACAAGGTTCAAACTGCTGGTTATAAAAATGCTCAGGCTTGACAGATATGTTTGAGTACAGCAAATGCAGAAGGGAAGACATGAAGGCTATGCTAAGTAAAATGAAGGAAAATCCACATGAAACCTAGGATGAAGGGAAAGATACCAGGGTTCAAATCAATGATTTGGAACATAAGGAAAAAATAAACAGTCAATTGTACAGAATGAGGAAACAAGAACTGAAAAAATGAAGAGAAGTTTAGGAACCTCTGAGACAACTTTAAACATGCCAACATCCAAATCATAGAATTGCCAGAAGGAGAAGAGGAAGAACAAGAAATTGAAAACTTGTGTGAAAAACTAATGAAGAAAAAATCCCCAAATTTGGTAAAAGAAATAGACATACAAATCCAGGAAGCACAGAGAGTTCCAAACAAGTTGGAACCAACGAAGGCAACACCAAGACACATCAAATTAAAATGCCAGAGATTAAAGATAAAGAGAGAATTTTAAAAGCAGCAAGAGAAAAGAAGAATGTTCCCTACAAAGGAGTTCCCATGAGACTGTCAGCTGATTTCTCAAAAGATACTTTGCAGGCAAGAAGGGACTGGCAAGAAGTATTCAAAGTGACAAAAAGCAGGGACCTACAACCAAGATTACTCTATCCAGCAAAGCTATTATTTAAAATGGAAGTGCAGATAAAGTGCTTCCCAAGCAAGGTAAAGCTAAAGGATTTCATCATCAGCAAACCCTTATTATATAAAATGTTAAAGGGACTTATTTAAGAAAAAAAAGATCAAAACTATGAATATTTAAATGAGAACAAGCTCACAGCTATCAGCAACAGAACCTAAAAAATAAAAACAAAAACTAAGTAGGCAACCAGAATAGGACAAGAATCACAGGAATGGGGATCATTGGGAGGGTTATCAGCTGGGAGGGGGAAGGGGATAAAATGGGGCAATGGTACAGGGATTAGGAAACATAATTGGTGGGTACAAAACAGAGAAGAGAAGGTAAGAAGGGAATCATATGCATGACCCATGGACATGAACTAAGGATGGTGGGATTACTGGAGGGAAGAGAGGTCCTGAGTAGAGGGGAGCAAGGGAAAAGGAATCAGGACAACTGCAACATCATAATCAATACAATGTACTTTTTAAAAGAATAGAATTCTTGTGTTTGTTTCTAGAATACTTTAAATATTACAAAATATCACTTTATTACAAAATATCACTTTAAGGCAGTTAACAGAATGAAACACCAGTTTGCTATAGTGCAGAACTGCCTCTGTGGGTTCGGTTTATGGTTCAGCTCTAGTCAGGCTGAGAGCTGAGCTGGTTCCAGGAGCAGTGCCTGAGAGCACGTCTCAGGTGGCAGGTTTCTCTTATTGCTTTGGGGATTTTGTTGGTGTCTAACTTCAATCCCCAGTCCTGTCAGTGCCACTCAGCTTTTTAATGCATGTAGCATAGCTGGTAGATACTTTCAGGCAAAGATGTGGAGGAGAGACTTAGTCAAGTGTAAGGTGAAACACAGAACACAGAGGAGACCCCTAAGAAGGCCTATTTGAGGTAGGATCTATTCTGACCTCTCCCAGCTCTCCCTTTTCCAAATTCTCACAGCCCTGGGCCTGAATGAGATTCCCCTGACCTAGTGAGCATTCTATGATCTTAGGTCTCCCATATTTGATAGAAGTGTGTTGGGACCTGTTGTGCAAAGGTCCTGGTAACTGGTCTTCCTTAGGGTCTTAAAATCATGGGGACAGAGTAGAAATTCCTGTCTACTGGGACAGGAATTTGTCTGTGTTTCTCTGTATTGTTTCTTCCTCTCACTCCAAGGTAGTTGGGCTTTTTGGTGTCCTAGGCCAGGGTTACTTGAAGGGTTGAAAGGAGAAGCATCTGGAGGACAAGTTCTTCCATTCTTTCCTGAAAGTCTTAGCTGGTCATGTAGATTTTGCTAGATGGCTTAGGTGGAGGGGGAAGTATGGAGGGCTGAGTGTCTGGAGTGATTACCAAAGGAAGGAGGTGATGGAGGCCTATGGGTTCCACCACTGACAGGCTTCTGTGTTCCAGGGAGGTGGCCTGACCTCAGGGAAATTGCTAGCCCTGAGCTGGCCAGCATTCCCACTCTACTCAAGACCTCCACTGCAAATGGGAGCCACCAGATTGTTCAGCTTATTGGGACCATATGGATTTTGATAACAGGCATCTTTAGGAAAGCATGTGTGAAGACTAAGAGTTTCCTTGAAAACTTTGCCCCATGACTTTTGCATAACCTTGAGGAAGAGGGTAAAGAAGCTCAATAATGACTGAGATTGAATTTCAAGATGGATGGGGATTTGGAATCAGACTTAAGAATATAAAAATAAGAAATTTCTTTCACACATGTGTTTGTAATTGTAAATTCATACACATCATAGCAGTTTGGCCCAAACTAATAATTAAGAAAGGGCAATGTAGCTTCTTGGTTTCAGTTAACAAGGATATTTAATAAAAGTAGAGAACAGAATGAGATTATTAAAAGGACCCACCTCATTCTTTGAGAATTAAAAAATGTATGTATTATTTTTCCCAAATTAAACAACACAATAGTACAAAAATACTTCTACTATAATTTCTTGACCTAACTCCTCTCCCAAGTCTCAGGCCTCCCCAAACAATGATTTTAAACTCTTTCAGCATTTTCTTCTCTTGTCTATCTCCATATTTCCTCTAATATGCTCCTGTTGCTTTTCTTGATGTGCCCATTTTAGACTCTATTGACTTTCTATTGTGATAGGTGAGGATTTAACTCTTTCACAGTACTTTCACCTTTCTGTCCTTGTTCTCACTCTATTTTGACAAATTTTAGTTAAGTTAGCAAGCCTCCAGCAGCCAACCAGTGGCATTGTTCCCCTCTCTGACCCCTCCCTCAACATACAGAGCCACAGAGTGGTGAAGAGGGTTGCCCCACCCTGGTAATTACCTAAGGCTGGTCCACCCCATACAACACAAGACAGAGAGTCAAAGCAGCTCTACCTAATACACAGAAACAATACAGGGAGGCTGCTAATTTGAGGAGACAAAGAAATATGCTCAAATGAGAGAACAGATCAAAACCTCAGAAAAAAAAAAACTAAACAGAATGGAGATAATCAACCTATCAGATGCAGGTTTCAGAGAACTCATTGAGTACAGCAAACCATAAGGGAAGAAGTGAAGGCTACACTAAATGAAATAAAGAAAAATACCCAGGGAACCAAGAGCAAAGGGAAGGAAGCCAAATTCAAATCAAAGATTTGGAACATAAAGAAGAAATAACTAGTCAAATAGAACAGAATGAAGAAACAATAATAATAAAAAAGTACTATGAACATTAAAATGACAACAAACTCACAACTATCAACAACTCAATCTTAAAAACAAAAACAAACTAAGCAATTAACTAGAATAGGAACAATCATAAATATGGAGATCATTTGGAGGGTTATCAGCTGGGTTGGGGAGAATGGCAGAAAAGGTACAGGGATTAAGAGGCTAACTGGTAGGTACAAAACAGACAGGGGGATGTTAAGAATAGTATAGGAAATGGAGAAGTCAAAGAATTTATATGCACAACCCATGAACATGAGCTAAGTGGGAGTTGCTGGAGAAAAGGGGGCTGGGTAGAAAAAGGCAAAGGTGAAAAACTGGCACAACTGTAATAGCATAATAAATAAAATATTTAAAAAAAAACAGATTATGAGGATGCTCAAGGAACTTGGC
Organism: Noctilio leporinus; assembly: GCA_004026585.1. Classification (NCBI taxonomy): domain Eukaryota; kingdom Metazoa; phylum Chordata; class Mammalia; order Chiroptera; family Noctilionidae; genus Noctilio; species Noctilio leporinus. The sequence continues at coordinate 61,316 of PVIW01006984.1, read as the reverse complement.
GAGGACCTGAAGACCATAAAAAAGATAAGTCACAAACTAATTGAGATAAAAAATAACTTATAGAAAAACAACAGTAGATTGGATGAAGCCAAGAATCAAATCAAAGATTTGGAATAATAAGGAAGCAAAAACAAACAAAAAACAACCAATCAGAACAACAAGAAGAAAAAAAGAATGCAAAAACTGAGGATAGTGTAAAAAGCCTCTGAGACAACTTCAAGCATTTCAAAATTTGCATCATAGGACTGCCAGAAAAAGAAGATAAAATAGCAAGATGTTGGTAATCTCTTTGAAAAATTAATGAAAGAAAACTTTCCTAATTTGGTGAAGGAAATAGATATGCAAGTCCAAGAAGCACAGAGAGTCCAAAATGGATGCAAAGAGGCCCACTCCAATACACACCATAATTAAAATGACAAAGGTTAAAGAAAAAGAATCTTAAAAGCAGCAAGAGAAAGGCAAAGAGTTACATACAAAGGAGCTCTCATAAGACTATCAGCTTATTTCTCATAAGAAACTTTGTGGGCTCAAAGGATTGGTAAGAAATATTCAAAGTAATGAGAAGCAGGGACCTACAACCAAGATTGCTCTATCCAGCAAAACTATAATTTAGAATGGAAGGGCAGGTAAAGAGCTTCCCAGACAAGAAAAAACTTTTAAAGTTCATCATCACCAAACCTTCATTATATGAAATGTTAAAGTAACTTAAGAAAAAGATCAAAACTATGAACAGTAAGATGGTAATAAATATATATCTATTGACAATTGAATCTAAAAAACAAACTATGCAAACAAGAACAGAGACAGAATCATGGATATAGAGAGCATTTAAAAAAAAAAAAAAGATTTTATTATTTTTAGAGAGAGGGGAAGGGAGAAAGGCAGAGAGGGAGAGAATCAATGTATTGTTGCCTTTCACATGCCTCCAGCCACAGACCTGGCTGGAGAGCTGGCTTGCAACCTTGTTATGTGCCCTGGCTGGGGAATTGAACCAGCTACTTTTGGGTTCGCAGGCTGGCACCTTTTCCACTGTGCCACCAGCCAGGGCAGAGAGCATTTTTATGGTTGCCAGATGGAAGGGTGCAAGGAAGAATAGGTGAAGAGGTGAGGGGATTAAGAAATACAAATAAGTAGTTACAGAATAGCCATGGGGATGTAAAGTACAGTGTAGGCAATGGAGTAGCCAAAGAACTTATATGCATGATCCATGGACATGGACAACGGTGTGGGGCTTAGCTGAGGGAGTGGGGTGTATTGGGTGGAGGGGGGCAAAAGGGGAAAATCTGGACAACTGTAATAGCATAATCAATAAAATATCATTTAAAAAATAAAAAATGAAAAGTCAATCATAAAAGATATCTAATTGCACAAACATCATGTGCCCTTTATAGATCTTTAAGGTCATACTCACCTTTGTTCTTCTGAACAAAACCCAATATTTGCCTTGTTTTCAAATGTATCTGACTGCTTACCAAAATTATACATGAGTAGCCATTCTTTCAAATTCCTTCTGAAGTATGTGCACTCATGGGCATAAGGCCCTCACACAGGTGCAGGTGTGGTGCCCTCACACAGGTGCAGGTGTGGTGCCTTGTGTGCTGGGGACCTGTGATACTGGTCCAGAACTGGGCTGTTCTGGTTGCTTGGCTTTTGGTGGTTACTCCCTTTATGGGGAACTCCCATGAATGACAATGCCAAGTTTTAGTATCTTTCCCACAACAATGTTCAGCGACCTCTGTAGGACAAGGTAGGCCATCAGAAAAGGGGCCATGCCAGGTATAGTAACTGTTAACATTTAGTGAATGAGTATTAGGTTTATTCACTTAGTTACCTTAGTGTTAATGGAATGAGGTGCTTGAGCTTGTTCATAAGCAACTCACACTACTAAGGAAGGCAGGAGGGACTTCTAGGGTAAAAGGTAGCTTCATTATACTCACCCAGGGTACTAAAACAAAGTTTCTTGATTGTAGCTAGAGAGAGGGAGATCCTTTTTGCCTTTCACTGCTTTCAGACACCCTCTCAAGATAAGTCAGCTGAGAATCCTGAATTACATTTCACAAGCATGTCCTCTCCTTCCCTCATACTTGCTGCCAGAGTGACCTTTTAAAAATGCAAGTGTGACCGTGTCCTGCCTTATTTAAGTGTGATGGGTCCCCTTTCCTTTAGGATGAAGTGGACACTTTATCATGGTAGAAGGGAGCTCTTGACTTAATCTCTAGGCACATCTCCAGCCTATTTTCTTTCTGTGTAACCTGGTTCCCCCTCCACCTCCTCTCCCCACAGCCCTCCTCTGTCCCCAACACCTGCTGTCACATACCTCAGGTGTCTCATGGAGGTCTCTGGAATGCTTCACCTCTCTGCACCAGACTCCCATTTATCTTGGAAAACAGTGTCAAGAAACACTTGGTCTCCAAGATCTTTTCTAACCCACCCCTACCATCTTATGGCCAATACACTCAACTGTTCTCTCCTTTGGGTCCTCTCCATACCCAATCTATTATAGTTCTCATCACATGTGTGGCCTTGATCTTTATATGTTAATCTTCCCCACAAAAGGGGGCTTCCCCCAAGTTTGGGGAGTCAAGTCTTAGTCACTGTTGCTCCATGGCCTGGCACATATCAGGATTTAACAAATATAGGTCTACTTATTCATGTGTGAATGAATGGATTTGCTTTCCTTATTGCATGAGATACTCTTCTAAAAGTTATTGGGTTTTCTGGAACTTATATTAAGAAAGTCAGATATTAGCAATAACATCCAGATAACTTAGCTGTGCCCAAATTGCCTGATGAGATTATCTGTGCCTTATAGCCAAGATCGCAATTTTTGCTTCTTTTGTCTTCTCTCCAAGCCCTGACACGGGACTGGATATGCACTACTTGTCTAAAATTATCTGTTGATTTGAGTTGTCAGGTATTGGGGTTTGAAATATTGTACAAAAGACAGAGAAAATGTGGTCCCAGCCATCGAGGATCTGACACATAAAAAGGGAGACGGGGAAAGTTCTGTGAGGGAAAAGGTCCATTAAAACCAGTTTCTGAGACTTTCCTCAAAAGTCCCCAAAGATGCCTGCACATGTCCCCAAAGAAGCTCTTCTGAGTTGCATGACCCTGAAGATTTTCCTTCACCATATGATTGGTTGTAGTAAAAATAGGAAGGAATTTTGAAGCAGTTAAAGTCACTTTGTACTGAGAGTGTGGTACTCTGTCATGTTAAATAAAATGTCAGCTGATATTGTGTCATTCGTTTAAAATAATGTTATACACAGTAGATAATTTTATTACATATATGTTATATAGATGACTTGGATTTGACTAAACTTTTTGATTTTTAGGAATTTAGTAAGAACATGCAAACAAATGTGAGTATCTTATTTTAGAAAACCTGAGAAGAAAATTACAAGGGTACTAATGTTTGATGAGGACTGTGGTGCAGTTTTTTATATATTAATGCTCTCTCTGATCTCTACAACTTAGGGAGTAGATATTATGACTCCTTACAGATGAGAAAACCAAAGCTCAGACATGTTAATTTGCTTAGTATCTCTGCAGCCAATACTATAAGTGTAGAATCAGAATTTTGGAGTTTTTAAAAACAATCTACATATATTCAAATCTAATTTTATTTGTGTGAAATTCTGCATTAAATTCCTTAGAAAACTGTCAGCCATACATTCTTTTTTGGCAAATACCTGTGGTACATTTATTTCTATTTATTTTTCATCCAGTACATGCATTTAAGTTTTTAATTATTGATTTGGAGAGAGAGAGAGAGAGAGAGAGAGAGAGAGAGAGAGAGAGAGAGAGGCATCAAATTGTTGTTCCATTGAAGCATTCATTGGTTGCTTCTTGTATGTGTCGTGACCAGAAATCAAACCTGCAAACTTGGTGTATCAGGATGATGCTTTAACCAACTGTGCTACCCATGTACTTAAGTTTTGAATGTGAAAAATATTTTAGTTGTTAGATTGCAAGAACAAACAAACAAAAAAAAATGCATAATACAGAAAATAAACAGAGGACAAGGTTTACCAGTACCTCCATGTAGTAACAGTGGGAAGAAATCTGGAACAGTATTTCAGATTGCAGGTAATACAACTGTGGAAGAAAAGAGGCCACATGTAAAACCTGACAAATTCAGGGATGACCTGTCTGGAAGCCTTACAAACTCAGAGACCTAAAGCAACCACATAAGATGGTCTAAAATTAAAACTTACTAACTAAAAACAGGTCATGGCAGGTAGTCATGTCATAGGTTGGATTTTTCCCTAACATAGGTCAATTTTTACTTTAACGGAGCCTGTCTGTTGTCTTTGGGGTGTCAACTTTCTTTTTCCAGACCCCTCAAAGCACATGCACCACACCAGGGGGAGACCACAAATCCCCTCGCTGTTACTATGATCTTGTTCATTGTTGACTATTAACTATCCTGTACCCAATTATGTGAAAGAAATATACATCTATCCTTTACTCTTATCCAATCCCAGAATTTTTCCTGCTTTGCTTCCTCCTGCCTCCCTAATCTATCACCAACAGATTTCATGTAACCCACTTATGCCTCTTCTTTTGATTGTAATGTATAAAATAAGGTGCAAAACAGCCATTTTCTGGAGCATTTTCTCAATCTGTTGAGGGTTTGCTTCCCAGCAATTGCCATCAGTTTGGCTTACATGAATTCATAGAAGTTCTTACAGGTTTAGACATTTCTTACATTGACAGACATAAATATCTAAATAAAAATTATGCAAACCCAAAGACTTACTGAGTTCTCTTCAGGGATTCAACGGGTTCAGTGACACAGTAGTTAGATCAAAAGCTCTGGGGTCCATATAACCCTAAGCAATTTACTCTGATCCCACTTTTCTCATCTGTAAAATTAGGTTAATGGTGCCTAGTGCATGAGGTGTGGTAAGAATTAACTATCAGGATGTCTGTCCAATGCTTAACATGTATCGTCCGAAGTATGACTCAGCAAGGGGCCCACATCAATTGGGAAATACAGGAAGCTTCAGCATGATCACTGAGGCATCCTTGAGGAAGAAGAGCCTGGGAGAAAGTCTGAGAGCCCAGAGCCAGAGCCTGAGGGCCAGAGAGAGTCTGAGAGCCAGATCAGGAGCCAGAAAAGCTCATGAGTCAAAGAGCCAACCCTCTTTTTATTTCCATTGGCTCTGGAGGCATCAGTTTCTCAGCCAATCCCATCCTAGACTACGTCCCATCGCCTCAGCAACTCCTCCAATGGTCCCTTCTTTTTCTCCCCAGTGATCTTAATCAGATCTCTCTGTATCATTTTGGTGTGACTAAAGATATGATACAGTAGTGGTGGTGTTGCAATTAACCTAAACAATTTTTAGTACAGTTGACAGAAGTTGCACATTTTCTAGCTGGGGCTACATCAGTGCTGTTCATTTATTATTTTATTTTATTTTTAATGTTTTATTTATTTATCTTAGAGAGATGGGAAGGGAGGAAGAAAGGGGAAGAAATATGAATGTGTGGGAGATACACACATTGTTGTCTCTCCTGCGCCCCCAAGTGGGAACCTGGTTCACAAACCAGGCTGTGCCCTGACCCGTGACCCTTTGGTTCAGTGCTCAATCCACTGAGTCACACCAGCCAGGGCTACATTAGTGTTTTTTAAAGAAAATATTTCCCTGTCCTTAGAGTTACCATAGGTCTCCCAGTTATCTTTCCAGGAAAGTACAAATGCCTATAAGACATAAAAGTTTGCTTGACATAAGTCCCAGTCCATTTTTATTCTAGTTAGCTTTCCGGGGATCCTGTCTTCCAAGTCTTGAGTAGCATCTTACCTCCAAGGTCAGAGGAATGTTGTGAACCTATTGGGGGTGGGGGTGGAGATCTCAAGTATAATTAAGGTTATTAATCACAGCTAAGGTCTGACTTAAGTGTTGTACATAGTTCTTCACCCTTACTTCTTTCTTTTATTTTAATTTTAATCACCTTTACTTCTTGATATACATTCATATCTCCCACCATAATCAAAGCCTAAAATGGTCACCCATATACAATTTTATAAGGACTCAACTGAATCCTATTTCAAGAAGCCACCCTTATCCTGAGCAGGGCAATAGGTAAAACCTGATTCCAATGGAGACTGAGTTTCTTGACAGTTGGGCTACATTTTTTCTTTCAAGTGTGATTCATCTCCTCTACCCTCCCAGAAGCCTGAGATCTCCACTGCTGTGTGGAGTCTCCACTTGATTCCTAGAAATTTACTAACCTTCCATGTAATTTCTGAAGCAAAAGCAGGCCTGTTATCACTCTGGATGCTGCTGGTTAGGCCAAAGTGAGAAATCATTTCCTTCAGGAGAGTTCTTACTACCTCCAGGGTTATAGGAGGGTAGCCTGCACTGATCCTGGAAAAATATCAACAGAGACTAACAAACATTTCCATCCTTGGACCCTAGGCATCTGTGTTGTTTATTTGCCAGTCCTCAAACAGCCACTGACCTTGATATTGTTTCCCTTCTTTCTTTCTGATTGGAGATCTGTCTTAGGATTGCTCTTCAGGCACACATGGCTTTAGAATTCCAGGACCTATAAACAATGGTTTAATATAGGTGACTCAAAGCCCCAGTTCTTAGCTTTCTCTATGTCTGTAGTTGAATATTCAGGATAAAATTGTGGCAAGTCTAGCACAGGTACCAAAGGCATTATAAATGTTCCTTTAACAGCCTCTTTTGCTGCTCAATCAGCCAGACGTTTTCCTTTAGCCACTTCAGTGTCCTCTTCCTGATGCCCTGGGGCAGTACATTGCTGTCACCTGTAAAGATACCTGAATAACTTCTAATAATTTTACATTTTTGTTGTATGCTTAATTTCCATTTTTTTTTTTTTTTGAGGTTAATAGTCCTCTTGCAGATCAAACTATGTGCATGCAAAATTAGGAAAGCATACCTCAAGTCAATATACGCATTCACTCTCTTTTTGTGTGACAATTTCAGTGCTCTCATTAATGCAATCAGTTCAGCTTTCTGAGCAGAGGTTCCCGGTGGTAAGGTCATGGCCTCTACTGCTCCTTCAAGAGTCACAACTGCATATGCAGCCTTTCTGTTTTCTTCATTCACATAACTGCTTCTATTTGCATATAGAGTCCAGTCAGCCTCTTATAGAGGATGGTCCTGCCAACAAATCCCTTCTTAGAAGAGGAAAACCATATCCCCCACAGACATTCTAATGGCTTCAAGAAAAACTGGCTTTCAGGGCTTCCAGAAATTTCAGTTCAGTTAGAGGTTTATTGATCACAGGATATGTCACTCTGGTGTCAATAGAAAAGGTAATTTGTTCCCCACTGTTTCACCCAAGTTCTCAGACTCTGACCCCCTTTTCCCTCACTTGGGGCACTCATTTTTCCAGTGTCCTTTTCCCTTCAAATATGATTGCCCTACCCCAGTAGGGGCTTGTCCTCCACCGAATTTGGTTTCCTGGCGTGTCTCTTCTGGGCTTCTGCCATCTACCACAGGCAAGTTCCCTTTACTCCAGACCATTTTCACGTTTACCTGATCTTTGATAAAACAATTCTAATCGCAGCACTTTAAAGATGCTTTCAGTGGCTTGCATTCTCCTGAGTCCAGATTATACATAAGCCAAATAATATTACAAAAAAACAAATAAACAAACATTTTCTTAGGTTCATGAGCATAGGTTGACCAATCAGCCAAGATTCACCCAAAAGGGCTGTCTCCCATAATTGAGGCTCCCCATCATTCTACCAGACAGAGCTCTGGGATATAGAAAAGCCAGAAGGAATTCACACCAAACGGCTACTTCCTGAAACAGAGGCCCTCCTGCCCTGCACACTATTCTTCCAGACACATACAGCTTTGTAATATACCAGACAGAGCTCTGAAAACCAGAAGGCACCAGAAGGTACATTTTTAAACCCAGGATTGCAATCCTGAACCAGAAAGCACAGCAATTCAATTGAAAGTGAAAATGACAGGGAGTGCTATGAAACCTAGAGTTCGTAAGTGAAATCACTTGACAGCTGCTATAGCGTTTCCAAATACACACACCAGTCCCGCTGCCCCCCATCCAGGCAGCTGATGGAACTCTTCGCCAAATACTTAGACTTACCAGAGAGTCCTGAAGGTATCCAACCAGAGTTGCTAGAATAGGAAACTGGAAAAGTCAATGTTCGCACTGTCTGTCATACCAGAAACATTAAGCAGAGACAAAGATTGCATCTTTGTGGGCAATTAATCCAGATGGCTGGTGATCTGAGAAGACCATGGGTTGTGTACCCTCAAAAACTGTCTTAACATCTCATTTCAAGCTGACATTTTCATAAGGAGAAGAAAGGGTATGTAAGGCGTTTGGGGAAAAAGTTAATTGGCTAAGAGTTTCAATCTAGCAACATTTTTTTATCTACAACATAGAATGTTTCCTCCCTGGGACACAGAGGCTCAGACACCATCTCTGTGGCTTGCAGACCCCAGGGGCACAAAGGTTGAATTTTTTGTTGACCTCTTGGAGTCACCAGTGGTCATATGTTCCAGTTTCTGAAATAACAGCTTTCCACAAGCATTAATCACTTAAGGTTAACAACTAGGGCTAAAATCTTTAACTCTTTCATTCCCCTATCAGATGTGCTTAGAGGAAGAGTGAGCATGACATTTGAAACCATTTTTATGTGATGGGTAAGGAGGAGGAAAGCCGATTCTACCAAGAAGGCCACACTGAATGTCTGAGTCATGCTCTGGGTGTCTGTGGCCCTTTCCTTGTCCAATCAAATGGGGCTTGTCTTTGGACTTTTCAGGAAGCCTCAGTTTCCAAGATTCAGTTCCTTTGTCAAAGCCCAATTTCTGAATTTTGGATTTAATCATTGAGCACTGAAAAGTGGGACAAATGCTCCAATCCTCATTCTTCTAGATTGTAAAATAGAAACAGGGTAAGAAAAATTGAAAGAGGAGAATGGTGGGGTCGAGGGGGAAAAGTGTAAGAATAGCAAGAGAAGAAAGTGAGACCAATGTGGGCCTGGCTCCATGCCCAGGGAGAGGGGGCTGCAGCATTGGGGTCTGGCAAGCACATTTTACATAAATTAAGGAATGGGAAGAAAGGGTAGGCCAACAGAAGCTACTGAATGCTAAACCCCTGTGTACCTACCTCCTCATAACCCGCTTGCCCATTTTGATACCAGCATGGGGCCAGGAGAAAAAGGGAGGGCCCTAGGAGGAGATTGCCCAATGCAACAGTAAATAAGCTAGTATGTCCCATGACAACCTATCACTGTAAGATATTTCACGCTCACGTCAGGGATGCCTGTGATAAATAGATTGACACAATCTCTTTACCCCCAGCTAGAGCCGCCATAGGGTGTTGACTGTGATTAACAGAGGGGAAAAACCCTCCTACTCCCTTCTGGAACATGATGGCAAGGGGAGATGCAACTCTGCTAGAGAACATGGAATTATGGGCTAGAAGATTTTTTTTAAGATTTTATTCATTATTTTTAGAGAAAAGGGCAGGGAGGGAGGAAGAAAGGGAGAGATTTCCAATGTATGATTGCCTTTCACCTGCTTTCAGCTACGGACCTAACTGGAGAACTGGCTTGTAACCTGGTTATGTGTCCTGGCTGGGAATTGAACCAGCAACCATTGGGTTCACAGGCCAGTGCCTCTCCACTAAGCCACCAGCCAGGACTGGGCTGGAAGATTTAAATGGAAGAAGGGAAGAAACTCGCTCTCTTTCTCTTCCTTGGGGATCTGCCTAGAATGATCATGCTGTACCCACCTGCATTTCCCAAAAGCTGATACTTTTAAATGGGAGAAGGAACTCTGGGCATAGCCTAGGACTGTTCTGGCCTGGCAGAGGGTGGCAGAATTATTTTTCTTTGGGTGTTTTAAAGGGAACAGGCTATGAGGCAGAAGCCTGCCATTCTTCCAAAATTGTGTGGCTTTTGAATAAATAACCTCTTTCCTTTTTCACCAAACCTCTGCCTCTGGAATTTGGCCTATAGGTAGTGGGCAGTAGAACCCCATATTACTGTTTAGTAACAATGTCACTCTTTGGTTCCACCACTGGCATCTAGCCTGAAACCTCAAGGGAGATTGAAACCAGCATCTCTCAGGGACCCTTGACCTCCCACCATGGACCCTGGGGAGAGATTTACTTAGTTGGGAGGTGATCTATGAGGGCCATGGCCAATGCATATGCTACAGTTAATTATTCCTGACACTCACCTAGGTGGTCCAGCTTTTACAAAGTCTCCTGTGCTCATCTACAAAGAGAACCTTAGAAGCAGACACTCTTTTCCAAGAGACTTAGAATAATTCTTTTAAGGGGAAGAATATTGTTTCCTACCTCAGCCTTAAGCTTATAAAAGGATAAAATGAGTGTTTTGCCACTTTAAGCTTCATGCTTTCACCCCATTCCCCATCACACATCCTTACTATGAAATTTGGAATATTTTAAAAGCCTTCCCTTCCCATTTTTGTTGTTCTGCTGTTGAATTGATTATGCAGAACTCTGTGTTGATGTCTCTGTGGCACCTGTCCTCCAGGGCTGCTCTGCCTCCTAAGCATTACCCTTAGTCCTCGCATGGAGGGGACACTGAAGCAGGGTGCTCACCCTGTCTATCAGGGTCTGCTAAGAAGGACACTTTATGGCGGCACTTGCAAACCAGTCGCACAAAACAGGAGATTTAAAGGCACCAAGGTCTCAAGTCTATTGCATACCCTTCTAGCTATCTGTCTTAGGTGACACTGGTGGTTTAAAAACTACATGGTAATTAAGCCAGGTCTGCCTGCCAAAGGGAGTGAACTTCAAGTAGGCTGTAGGTTGTCACCTGGAATCATCTGTTGGGAAGTACTGAGTCAACCTGAGATGAAAGACAGAAAGGAAGCTTAGTGAGGGACAATCTCACCAGAAGCACGTTGTACGATGAAACTGCAATTCAAAGCGAAAACATTCTCTGCATTGGTACCAACCTATCACTGTAAGATATTTCACGCTTACATCAGGGATGCCTGTGATAAATAGATTGACACAAGAAAGTCTGATTTCATTTTTCATTTATGTGTGCTGCTCAGTACATCTTTCACTTTTCCAACATTTTACATCTTAATAGACTTTCTGGAACTTTCCAAAACATATACTCTTAAGGGGCCTGGGGGTGATTCAAAGTGGTAGCACAGTGAGCAAGTTGTTTCAGTTCTCTCCCAGGACTTCAGTTGAGTGGAGGTGGCCTCAGCTTGGTGTTGCCCTGTCCTTAGGATTTCCTTAGCTTCATTTCCTCCTCTGTTTTATATTGTTATTTTCAAAAATCTATCTATTTATTTATTTTTTATAGAGAAGAAAGGAAATGGAGAAAGAATGGGAGAGAATCATCAATGTGTGGTTGCCTCTTGCACACCTCCAACTGGGGACCTGGTCCACAACCCAGGCATGAGCCTTGACTGGGAATTGAACGAGCAACACTTTGGTTTACAGATCAGCACTCAGTCCCCTAAACTATCAACCAGGGCTCTGTTTTATATTTTTAAAGAGAGGCTAGAACTACTCCATTAAGCATTTTAGCAGGTAAATATATAGCTAGAATTTAGTAACACTGTCATCATAAGAAACATCCAAATCTGTAAGAATTTCTATGACTTTATTTAAGCCAAACCTCAAAAGATAGAAAATGCTCCAGAGAATGGCAGTTTTACGACTTATTTTATACATCATAATCAAAGCATAAAATGGTTACATGAAATTCATTAGTGATGAATTAGGGAGAAGGGAGAAAGAAAAGCTGGGAAATCTCTAAGATTGGATAAAAAGTAAAACAAATAGACACATACTTCTTTTCCATTTGTGGGTATAGGATAGTTAATAGTCAACCATTAACATGATAATAATAACGAGGGGTTTGTAAGTCTCTACTCTGGGGCAATGGTTGTGCTTTGAGGGATCCAGAAAAAAAGAAAATTACTTTGATATTACAGAGGTATATTATCAGGTATATTATCATAGATGCAAACAAAACAAAACAAAACAAAACAAAACAACAAAACCAAAACAAAAATAAAAAGACAACAGGCTCAATTACAACTGACCTTCATTAGGGAAAAGTGCCGCCTTAAGACATGATTACCTGCTATGAACTACTTTTAGTTAGAAAGTTTCATTTCAGACCATTACTTTCAATCTCTGAATTTGTAAGTTTGCCATGTAAGCCTCCCCTGAGCTTGTCAGATTTACTATGTGGCCCTTTTTCATCCACAACACAATTTTGTTTTTACTTAACTTTTTATTTGTTTTAAGATTTTTATGGCAAGTAATTCTGGTTTTCCATTTACATTAGAGGTATTTGTCTAGCAAACATGTATATAACACTCTGTGGAAGGCCTGTTTCAAACACTTTACAGAGAAACTTCTGTAATGATTCTCATAACCTAATTATAAACTTTATGACAAAAACTATAATCACCTTCTTTCATAGATGAGGAAACTGAGGCATGAGGAGTTAAATTAGGTTAGAAAGCAGTGGAATCTGTGTTGAAGCCCTGGCAATTTGGTTCTAGACTGTTCTTAATGCCTATGCTATGCTGTCTCTCCATAAGAAACATTTTAAAAATTAATGTACCCAAGGAAAAATGTGAGTTAATTTGAAAAAAAAAAAACATTGATATAAAAAAATAGGTTCATGCACTATTTGAAAATGGCATAAATTGTGAAGGTGAACTAAAATGAGTATAGTTGGCTGCTATCCTGGCCTATAGAATAAATAAGTGAATCGCTGATTAAACATTTGACTTTGAACACAAACAGCATACTGCCCTCAGAGAATCCCTGAGCTTCAGATAAAACTTCTTACAGGTTGATACTATAGAAGCATCTTGCAGGAGTAAAACACATAGAATAAAATGTTCCTGAATATTGCTCTATTGAATCAAGCCCTATCAGAACTATGGCAGTCATCAATAGGTAGCTATAAAACAGTGGTCCAGGAACTAGCCTGATTTCTTTTTTAAAGAAATGTTATTAGTTAGTGATTTTTATTTTTTAAATCAATTTTTAAAATTATTTTATTTTATTGTTCAATTACAGTTGTCCCCGTTTATCCCCTATTATTCTACCCTGCCCTGCCTACATTTCCTCCCACAGTCACTATTTAAGTTTGTTTTTCAGATATAAAGCCAAGCAACAAATCACAGAGATAAATTCAATACCTGGTTACACAAGTCCTTTTCTGCATCCCTAATAAGTACTCCACAATCCCAGAATGCTTTGCTTCACTGACATATATCTAAACATCAGCGTTCCAAAAAAGGAAAAGCCTACTTAGTCTTTGATTGGTTAACCCCAGCAAATTCTGTGTCCCCAAGCCATAAAAGCTCAAAAGACCCACGTTTGAGGTGCAGAAGCTGAGGTCCTATCTCATTCTTTGTAGAGACTTAATAAATCTGCCTTTGCTTTTATCAGTGTCCCTGGTGTAAATTCTTTTATATCAGGAGACAAAAAACCAAACATTGGGAACATTTGGTGACCCTGATTGGACAGTAATTTTGCTGTGAGTAATAAGGGACTTGAGGAACCAGAACCAAAGGTGGCATCTCTTCTCAGGCCCAGGCTGAGCAGCCAAGGAGGGAAATTACCTCCAGTCTCTCCTGGGGTAAATAGACATGTGTGCCTAGAGACTGGAGAGTCCTAGGCAAGATTTATTGAGTTATCTTAACCTGTTTTGGGGACTTTCTCTAACTTTACCTACTTTGGCAGTTTGGTTTTTTGTTTCTTGGTTTTTAGTGGCCATCAGAGCAGCTCTGCCACCTAAAGTTCTGAAGTCACATTCATGCATTGTATAGCCCTCATGGGCAATGCTTGCTCTAGAATTTCCCTTCTTCCTTCCTTCTCTTCTCTTTACTTTCTCTCTTCTCCACCATTCTCTATTTCCTTATCCCTGAGGGAATGATAAATCTTTTCCTTAGACTTAGTTCCAGTCAGTGTTGTGACTTGTTTCTATGATCACCTATACTACTTAGATGTTGATGAAAACTGAGTTCTATTTAAATCTTTGCTGTTTTTTTTTTTTTTTTAAGATTTTATTTATTATTTTCAGAGAGAGAGGAAGGGAGGGAGACAGAGAAGGAGAGAAACATCAATGCATGGTTGCCTTTCACCTGCCTCCAGCTACAGACCTGTCTGGAGACCTGGTTATGTGCCCTGGCAGGGAATCAAACCAGCAACCTTTGGGTTCACAGGCCAGCACCTATCCATTGAGCCACCAGCCAGAGCTAAATATTTGCTGTTTTATCAGACATTTATATCATGTTCAAAATGATCTAAGGGTGCAGAACATCTTTTCAACACTCAGAAAAGAATTGATTGCAAAAACTTAAAACTTGTCTAGGAATTAGCACTAGAAGAGGAAACTTAGACCTATCCCCTACAAGACCTGGCTTTTATTCCTCTTCTAAAGAATATTTGCCAGGCTCTAGAAAATTCTAAGTAATCCATTAAAAAGTTACAGTTAACAACTGACTTCAGCAAGGTTATATAAGATTAATAATTTCAACAATATCATTTATAGCATTTTAATAGTATATTGTCTAGCAAAGCAAAAAGCCCAAGGGAGGATTATCTTCATACATATCATTAAATAGTAAATGTTAAGAGACTTTTTTTGTTAAGACAGTCAGAATTTACTAACCACAATTATGACATATAGTCCAAAGAATGCAGTAACCTCCTCATAATGTTAATTAATTGTTCTTTTCCTTTGAAAATCTATTGTGTTGACTGATTGAAAATTAATTCAAATGGAGTGTTGCAGGAAAAAACCACTTGGGCTCTCTCTTTGCAGTCTGGCTGGTGGCTCTGAGCATTGTCAATGATGGCACAACTCACCCTAACTTTGTGTCTACTTTCAGGTACTTCACATTCTACACACAATTTCACTAACAGTGACCTGAAAACAACCTGAAGTTGATTGCTGCATTTTGCTAGGGTCTTTTGAATATAAAGTCATGAAGCCCCAATGAAATGCTAAGTGTTATATATGTAAGAATGAGCTTTTTTCTTTAAAAAATGTCCTTTCAGAAAATTTTAACTGCATGACTTACTGGTGACAAATTCCATTATTAAAAGTCGACCAGAGAAAGAGAAAAAGAGAGAGAGAGAGAGGGAGAGAGAGGGAGGGAGAGAGAGAGGTGGGGGCAGAGATAGATATCAGGAAGATGACAACAGGGTAGCTGGCAGTGCTGAGCTTCCTGCAGCTGCAGAATGGCCGGAGGATTCAGTACAGAATGCAGATAGGTGAAAATCACAGGGAAGGGTGTGGAAAGCCAATGGATTTTTGGAGTGACTACTTGAGAGGTCATAGAGCTCTGATAATTGCTGCAATTAAGGTGAGAGCCCAAATGGGCTGTGGACCCCTATGGATCATGACCCAGCCCAGCCCAGCTCTGCTAGCTAGATATGCTCAGGGTAGTTGCTGCAAGTGGGCTACTGACTTCTGTGGATCTTGGAGACTCAGGAGCCCACAGCGTCTGAATGGCATTGCAGGAGTGACCTGGCCCAGCCAAGCCTTACTGGATATGCCATTAAGGGGAGGCTTTGGGCAACTTTGGAATGGCTTATTAACCAGGTGGTGGACTGCAGGGAACAGGAAAGATGGAAGAATAGCATAGTCAGAGACCAGCGACCAGTCTGGCCCTAACTATGAGAAACTGTGTTTTGTTGCTGGGCCAGTGTCAGGATTCTCCTGGGAAAGTATCAAGACTTGGAGCCCCATACAGGCCAGGTGAAGGAAATAAAGCCTGTAAGACCTGATCTGAAAACCAGGAAAGCTGGGTGCATAGTGCCTCCATGCTATAGCCAGTGGGCCCCAATGGGAATCAGGCCTTGAGAAAATGCTTTATGTCCTTTGAAGCTTGTCCTGTTCTTTTACCTTGTTTGATTGCTCTATTGTACCAGCAGGGAGGTTTTAATTTTGATTTTAAATGAATTCATCCTTCCTAGTTTTTGGGACACACCCTGACCTGAAGGAGATCTCAGTGTTCCTTCAATTGTTATTCCTGAATAATATTATTTTTCTGTAATTAGCACTGTTTAACATTAATTGATGAGCTTTACATGCATGCTGTATACCCGTAAGCTAACTGCATTCAATAAAAGACCTTGGAGGAAGGCAATTGAGGCTTTCGTTTTTTGTTTGCTGCCTTCTCTCCCCTAGCACAAGCTGCCTGGGAAGTGTTTATTTCATCCCCGACACCAGGGGATCTCTGCGGGTCACGGGTCCCCAATAGGCCAGATGTACAGAACAAAAGAGTGACATGCCCACATTGGCATGAGGACAGAGCAAATCTAGGAGACCAGCCAGAAGTGAGAGAAAAACTCTTTTTGGAAGGGTGTGCAGGGTTGCATTAGCAACCACTTGCCCTGGATCCAGGCTAGGAAAGAAAGCTGGTGGAGTGCTGGACAGGTCCCCAGAGCCATTACCCCTAGGCTACAGTAGCCATTAGTCATTCAAACCACTCCCCACTTAATGACATCAGTCTGACTGGAAGTTATAGTCCCACCCATAGGAGTTGCTAGTCCTTACCCCAAGGAGATAGAGCCTGACTACAGATTACAGAGGGATTTGATCAATAAAAGAGACAGACAACAGGAAATGGATCTCTGCTAATCTCAAGCACCTACCTGAGTTACATTGACATCTTATACATGAATTATTAATCCCCCAAATTCTTAATATCTATTTCTAGTCCTCACAATTAGTGCATTTTAAATAAATAGCATTCATATTATAGTGTACCTCAAATCCCATATTTTACTCCTTCCTTCTCCCAATTCATTTAACCACCTGATTTCCTCTTCTTTTATTTTTTAATTTAGTTTTATTGTTGTTGTATTACACCCATCCCCTTTTTGCTCCCCTCTATCCTCTTCCACACACCCCCCCACCCAACTCACCCACAAAGTCAATCCCACATGTTGTCCATGTCCATGGTGTTTCCATACTAGGTTCTTGTCTAAACTGCTCCCCTTCTTTGCCTCTTCCACCCCCTTCCCCAAACCCCTTCCCCCTGCCCACTGAAGGCCTATTCACTGTATTCATATATCTGGTTCTGTTTTGCTTTTTGTTTGTTTGTTCATTATTGTCCTGTAATGGGGGAGATCATATGGTATTTGTCTTTCACTGACTGGCTTATTTCACTAAGCATAATACTTTCTAGTTCCATCCATGTTGTTGCAAAGGGTAGGAGTTCCTTCTTTCTTTCTGCTGTGTAGTATTCCATTGTGAAAATGTAACAAAGTTTTTTGATCCAATCATCCACTGATTGGCACTTAGCCTGTTTGCAGCATTTGGCTATTGTAAATAATGCTGCTATGAACATAGGGGTACATAGGTTCTTTTTTTTTTAAAGATTTTATTTATTTTTCAGAGAGAGGGGAAGGGAGAGAAGCAGAGATAGAGATAGAGACAGCAATGTACGGTTGCCTTTCACCTGCCTCCAGCTACAGACCTGGCTGGAGACCTGGCTTGCAACCTGATTATGTTGCCCTGGCTGGGAATCGAACCAGCGACTTTTGGGTTCGCAGGCCGGCACCTTATCCACTGTGCTACCAGCCAGGGCTCATAGGTTCTTATGAATTGGTGTTTCAGGATTCTTCGGGTATAGTCCTAGTAGTGGAATTGCTGGATCAAAAAGCAGTTCCATTTTTAGTTTTTTAAGGAAACTCTATACTGTTTTTCATAGTGGCTATACCAGCCTGCATTCCCACCAACAGCGCATGAGGGTTCCCTTTGCCCCACATCCTCATTAACACTTGTTGTTTGTTGATTTGTAATGTTTGCCATTCTGACAGGGGTGAGGTGGTATCTTATTCTGATTTTAATTTGCATCTCTCTGATGGCTAGTGATGCTGAGCATTCTTTCATATGCCTCTGGGCCCTTTGTATGTCTTCCTCAGTGAGTTGTCTGTTCAGGTCTTTTGCCCATTTTTCAATTGGGCTGTCTGTCTTCCTGGTGTTGAGTCACATTAGTTCTTTATATATTTTGGAGATCAGACCCTTGTCTGAGGTATCATTGGCAAATATGTTTTCCCATACAGTTGGTTCCCTTTGAATTTTGCTGATATTTTCTTTAGCTGAACAGAAACTTTTAAATTTGATATAGTCCCATTTGTTGATTTGTTCTTTGATTTCCTTTGCCCTTGGTGAAGTATCAGTAAACATATTTCAGCGTAGGATATCAAAAAATTTTCTGCCTACATTTTTCTCCAGGACCTTTATGATGGCACTGCTTATGTTAAAATCCTTTATCCATCTTGAGTTTATTCTGGTGTATGGCGTAAGTTGGTGGTCTAGTTTTATCTTTCTGCATGTTGCTGTCCAGTTCTCCCAACACCACTTGTTGAAGAGACAGTTTTACTCCATTTGATGTTCCTTCCCCCTTTGTCAAATATTAATTGACCATAGAGTCAAGGGTTTATTTCTAGGCTGTTTATTCTGTTCCATTTATCTATATGTGTATTCCTATGCCAGTACCAGACAGTTTTGATGACAGTAGCCTTGTAGTATTGTTTAAAGTCCAATATTGTGATTCCTCCTACCTTGTTCTTCTTTCTCAAGATTGCTGTGGCTATTCATGGGCATTTTTGGCTCCATATAAATTTTTGAATTATTTTTTCTATTTCTGTGAAGTCTGTCTTTGGTATTTTAATTGGGATTGCACTGAATCTATAGATTGCTTTGGGTAGTATGGACATTTTAATGATGTTAATTCTTCCCATCCATGAACATGGTATATGCTTCCATTTATTTGTATCCTCCTTAATTTCTTTCTTCAATGTTCTGTAGTTTTCTGAGTACAGGTCTTTTACCACCTTGGTGAAGTTTATTCCTGGTACTTTATTTTTCTTGTTGCTATGCAATTTGAATAGCATAAATGCTATAGGTAAATGCAATTTGTTTTCTCACTTCTATTTCTGATGTTTCATTATTGGTATACAAAAATGCTTTTCATTTCTGGATATTGACTTTATACCCAGCTATTTTGCTAAATTTGCTTATTAGGTTGAGTACGTTTTTGGTGGAGCCTGTCAGGTTTTTTATGTAGACTATCATATCATCTGCAAATAATGACAGTTTGACTTTCTCCTTTCCAATTTGGATACCTTTGATTCCTCTTTCTTCTCTGATGGCTATGGCTAGAACTTCCAAGATGATGTTGAAAAAAAGTGGAGAAAGTGGACAGCCTTGTCTTGTTCCTGATCTTAGAGGAAATGCTTTTGCCCATTGAATATGATGTTGGCTTCAGGTTTCTCATAGATGGCCTTTATGATGTTGAGGTATGCTCCCTCTATTCCCATTTTGCTGAGGGTTTTTATCATAAATGGTTGCTGTACTTTATCAAATGCTTTTTCAGCATCTATTGATATGATCATATGGTTTTTGTCTTTTAATATGTTGATGTGGTATATTACATTTATTGATTTACAAATGTTGTACCATCCTTGCATCCCTGAAATGAAACCCACTTGATTATGGTGTAATATCTTCATAATGTACTGTTGAATCCAGTTGGCCAATATTTTGTTGAGAATCTTAGCATCTATGTTCATCAGAGATATTGGCCTATAGTTTTCTTTCTTAGTTGTCTTGACCTGTTTTTGGGATTAGAATAACATTGGCCTCATAGAAAGAGTTTGGGAGTCTTCCCTCATGTTGGATTTTTTGGAATAGGTTGAGAAGGATAGGAGTTAGTTCTTTAAATGTTTGGTAAAATTCACCTGTGTATCTATCCAGTCTGGGGCTCCTGTGCTTTGGGAGATTTTGGATTACCTCTTCAATTTCACTAGTTGTTATTGGCCTATTCATGCTTTCTGCTTCTTCTGGATTCAGTTTTGGTAGATTATACATTTTCAGAGATGTGTCCGTTTCACCCAGGTTGTCATATTTCTTGTCATATAGTTGTTTGCAATAATTTCTTACAATCTTTTGTATTTCTGAAATATTAGTTGGGAGTTCTCCTTTGTTGTTTCTGATTCTATTTATTTGGATCCGTCCCCTCTCTCTTTTTCTTAATGAGTCTGGATAAAGGTGTGTCAGTTTTTATTTTTTCAAAGAACCAGCTCCTGGACTTGTTGATCCTTTGAATCGTAGTTTGAGTCTTTAAGTTATTTAGTTCTGCTGTGATTTTGATGATTTCTTTCCTTCTACTTGCTCTAGGTTTTGTTTGTTGTTGCTCCTCTAGTTCTTGCAACTTTATGGTTAGGTTGTTTTTATAAACTTCTTGTGACTTTTTTAGGTAGGCCTGTATTGCTATAAATTTCCCTTTGAGCACTGCCTTTGCTGTGTCCCATAGGTTTTAGACTGTTGTTTGTTCATTGTTATTTGTTTCCAGGAACTTTTTGAGATCTCTGATCGCATTGTTAACCCATTCATTACTTAAAAGCATGTTATTCAGTCTCCATGAGTTAGAGTATTTTTTGTTTTTTCCCTTGAGATTGGTTTCTAGTTTCAAGCCATTGTGATCTGAGAAGATGCTTGGTATGATTTCAATTTTCTGTATTTGTAAAGGCTTGTCTTGTGACCTACCATGTGGTCTATCTTAGAGAATGTTCCACGTGCATTTGAAAAAAAAATGTATATTTTGCTTCTTTGGCTAGAAAGGTTCTGTATATATCAGTTAGGTCCATTTCCTCTAGAGTGTTGTTCAATGAGACATTATTCTTGGTGTATTTTTTTTTTTGTTTGGAAGATCTGTCCATTATTGATAGTGGGGTATTAAAATCCCCTACTATTAGTGTGTTGCTGTCTATATCCTTCTTGAAGTCCTCCAAGATCTTCCTTATATATTTTAGAGCTCCTATGTTGGGTGCGTATGTATTTACCAGAGTTATTTCTTCTTGATGGATTGTTCCCTTAAGTATTATGAAATGTCCTCCTTTATCTATTTTTATCACCTTCACTATAAAATCTATTTTGTCTGAAATAAGTATTGCTACTCCAGACTTTTTTTTATGTCCATTTGCTTGATATATGTTTTTCTATCCCTTCACTCTCAATTTGTGTCGATCTTTTGTTCTGAGGTGGGTCTCTTGAAGACAGCATATATGTGGGTCATGTTTTTTTTATCCATTTGGCTACCCTATGTCTTTTGATTGGTGCATTTAATCCATTTACATTTAAGGTTATTATTGATTGATACTTATTTGTTGCCATTTTCCCACTTTGTA
Organism: Noctilio leporinus; assembly: GCA_004026585.1. Classification (NCBI taxonomy): domain Eukaryota; kingdom Metazoa; phylum Chordata; class Mammalia; order Chiroptera; family Noctilionidae; genus Noctilio; species Noctilio leporinus. Next base: position 40,130 of record PVIW01006984.1, on the reverse strand, counting down.
CCTATTTTCCTATTTGGCTCTCTCTGTTTCTTCATTTTTTTTTTTTTTTAAACAGGCCCTTTAGCATTTCTTGCAATGCTGGTTTGGTAGAGATGTATTCTTTTAATCTTCTTTTGTCTGGGAAACTCCTTATTTCTCCTTCCATCTTGAATGAGAGCCTTGCTGAGTAGAGTATTCTTGGTTGCAGGCCTTTGTTTCTCATTACTTGAAATACTTTTTGTCATTCCCTTCTGGCTTGAATTGTTTCTGTTGAATAATCATTTGATAGCCTTATTGGAGCTCCCTTATATGTTATTTACTGTTTCTCTGTTGATAGGTTTAGGATTCTTTCTTTGTCTTTGAAATTTGCCATTTTAATTATGAAGTGCCTTGGAGTTGGTCTGTTTGGATTGCTCTTCATTGGGACCCTCTGTGCTTCCTGAATATGAGTAACATTTTCACTCATCATGTTAGGGAAATGTTCTATCATGACTTTTTTGAACAGGTTTTCCATTCCTTGTTTCTCTTTTCCTTTTGGTATCCCTATGATAGGGATGTTATTACATTTCATGTTGTCCTGTAGCGCTCTTAAAACCTCTTCATTCTTGTTCAGCCTTTTTTCATTCTCTTATACTGTCTTGGAGTATTTGTCTACGTTGTCCTCCAACTTGCTGATCCAGTCCTCTGCTTCCTCTAGCCTACTGTTGATTCCTTCTACTTTATTCTTCAATTCAGAAATTGTATTCTTCATTTCCTCCTAGCTCTTACTGATAGTTTCTATGTCCTTTTTGATGCTGGTGTAGCTCTCAGTAAGTTCCTTGTAACTTCCCTGGAGTTGTTTATAGTTTTCTTTGAGCTGGCTGAGCTCATTGAGCTTCTCTATCATCATTTTTTTGAATTCCATATCTGATATGTCATGTGCCTCTGTTTCATCTGGTGATCTTTCTGGGGATTCTTCATTTCCTTTTGGTGATGGACTGATTCTTTTTTCCCCCATTTTGGGTATCTGTTTTTGCTTGTTTTTTTTCTTGGATTAATCTGCTTTGCTTCCCTGCCTTTGTGGAGCACCTTTTTGTGTTAGGAGATTTGTGGAGTTCAGTGTTGCAGTCTCCTAGATTTTCTCCACTTGTTGCTCTTGGGGTGGCCTTTATGTAGTTAGCTTGGGCTGACTTGTTGTATTTTCTATTGGTTGTGTATGTTGCTCCTTTCCTTCCAGTTGGATGATTGTGAAACACTCCTTCTATCCTTTCTCATAGACTGTTTTGAGCTGCTTCTAAAACAGAACCACCAGTCCAGGCAAAATAACCAGACCTTCAGAAATATATTTCTCTTTTAATCCCCTTTTCCACTGCCTATGAATGTAACTATATACCCATACCCTGCAAGGTAACCCCTGCTCTTAATCACACCCTCAGCTGCAACTGAGCCAGTCTTAATAGGGATGTAGGTATATTAAGACTGTTGTACGAGGGGGAAAAAATGATTAAGTTGACTGAAGTATAGATATTTTTGAAGGGTGCTGAAGAGTAGCAAAGATAGCAGGGATATGAGAGAGAAAACCACCAGTATAGGCCTACATATACAGTTGCTGCATCTACTTCCCTGTTCACCCTTAATGATTGGCCTAGGTGGAGCCAGGACCTGTGTCCTTTTAGCGGAAAAGTGAAAAAACATTAAAAAAATTAAAGAAAGAAAGAAAGAAAGAAAGAAAGAAAGAAAGAAAGAAAGAAAGAAAGAAAGGGTTTAGGTGGCTGGAGAGGGGAGGAATACTTAGATTGAGGACTGGGAATGCATTGTAGCAAGAGAGTGAGTAGACTTTAAATCAAGAGTAGGGGGAGGGTCTTCAGTATTTAGGTGGATTGAGATAAGGGAGAAGTAAAAATATGTGAGTTGGTATAAACAGTATTTACTTAAAATGCGCTAATTGTGAGGCTTGGAAGTTACTTTTGAAAAGGATATGTTAGGAATTAATAGTTCATGTAGCTTTCAGTGTAACTGAGGTGCTTAAGATGAGCAGAGATCCATTTCCTGAGTCTGCCTCTTTTTCTTGGTCAGGTCTTTGTAGTCTATAGTCTAGCTGTGTGGTCTTTGAGTGGCAGGGCCTATGGCTGTCACAGTTGGGGCTGATTCTGACTGCCAGCCCCCAGGTAGGCTGGGCCTCCAGTAACCTTGCTGGGTTTCTGAGCTGCTGGTGTTTTGGGGCCCTCCCTTCTCTCACTGGTTCTGTGTGAAGACATGCAGGGTGCTTCTGTGATGTCTATGGCTGTTCCTCCCCCTCCAGCTCCTGGAGGAGATAACTGCCTGCGGTGGGCACCTGGCTCCAATGCAGGGTGGCCTGCAACCTCGCTGGTTCCTGTGATGGCTGGCCCTACCCCTGCAGCTCCCAGAGGAGGTAGTACCTGTCCACTAACAGTGCCTGGCTCCCCCAGGCAAAGGCTAACCCTCCAAGCAGTCCAGCTCTTTGAGGAGTTTTTCTTGGCTGCCTCTGTGATGCATGCCTGGCTCCCCAGGGGGTCCACAGAGCAGTCTGCTGGGCAAAGGCTATGCCTTCCCCTCCAGCCTTTGTTGCTTGCAATGGGTGCACTAGATGCACCAGCTACAAGTTCCTGGCATGCAGTTTGGAATTTCAGTGGGGTTCTGTGCTGGTGTGGGTGCACAGGGCTGGGCCCTCCCCATCACTGGGGCTCTGAAGCACCCTTTACCCATTGGCACAGCAGCAAGACTTCAAGTCTTTGTGGGTGCCTGAATGCCTGTTGGGTTGTGCGGCATTGGGCCTCACACCTTGCCAGGGCTCCGAGCCACCCTTTCCCCGATGGCGGCCAGTGCACTTCCTTGCTCCCTGGCTCCTGCTTTTGGTGGGTCTCTCCTCCTCTGCCTCTGGCCCAGTGAGAAGCTTCCTCTCTCTCAGTCCCCGGAGCAAGGCTCTCACACAGTCCCTCCCCTGCAGGAGTTCAATTACTCATTTCTTCCAGCATTTGCCCTCACTGCCCACACTTCACTGTTCAGATTTCTAGTCTCCAGGGAGCCTGGAGCTGTCCTCAGTTAGAGATGCCCCTCTGGGTAGAGCTGCCACTGCCCAGAGCCAACCTCGGCCCACAGGCCTGGTTTACACCTGTCTCACCTGCTCTCCTGTTGGTCTCTGCAGCCTCTGGGCTGTGCTACCCCGAGTCTAGATGCTTACCACTCCAATTCTTAGTGACCTGCAGACGTCTTATGCTCCCTATCCTATCCTTCAGCTGCTCTGGCACTCGTGAATGCCATTAGTACTGCTCTCTACTCTACCACCATCTTTCCTGATTTCCTCTTCTTTTTTTTGTTTTAGAAGTCTATTTTCTCTTTTGCCATGACTCATTTCCATTCCTTACTCAAAGTATTTTTCCCCTCTCCTGCTTCTTAAAACCACTTTTTTTTTTGTTATTGTTGTTAGGTTCCACACATTATTTTGTGTGTTCATAAAATACACTTGTCCTCCTGCCATCTTGACCAACCAGTGCTCGTCGAGGGTGGATAGAGAGGTAGATGTGACATCTTTACAAAACTCATTTATAAATCTTCACTATTCTGGTATTTCAAATATCAAAACTTAGCATCCTCTGCTCCTGATTCAATTTTCCTTTTTTCACTTCCAATTTGAGTCTTTCCCTGCCCTTGACTGGATCTAAAACCTCACTGTTAGTAATCCTTTACCCTATACCACCTTAAAATCACTTCCCTTTCCTCCAGGCACCTCTTAATCTCTCTTTCTCTCTTTTTTACCTCATGACCCCGTCCCACCTGTAGTAATTATAGCTCATATATTGTTGGCAGTGCTGTGGTGAAACTTATTCGCTAATTGGGTTCCCATTTTTTTTAAAATTCTTTTCTTTTTCACTATTTTTTCTAATTCAACTTCCTTACTGTAGTTGTCTTACATATGTGTGTTTGCTCTCTCACATAGTATCTAGAAATAGGTGTATATATGAACATATATATGTTTATGCTTAAACTTAATACTGTACACTTGCACTTTCTTGCTGCATTCTGAATCTTCCCCCCATTTCTATATAAGATAAATTTTGTTGTCTTTCTCTCAACCTCCTGCCACTTCTCGATACTGTCTTTGCTACTCCTTCACATTTTTCAAAAATTATCTATAGTTCAGTCAACTCAGTTGGTTTTTCTCTCTTATAATAATCTTATTATATTTACATCCTTATCAAGACTGGCTCACTTGCAGCTTAGAGTGTGATTAAGGGTGGGGGTTATCTTTGAGGGTATGGATATTTAGCTAGGCTCATATGGAGTTGAAAGTGTGATTGAGAGTATAAGGTTTCTTTGAAGGTATGGTTATTTTGCTGGGATTGGTGCTTCTGTTTTAGAAGCAGCTTAATAACAGTATATGAAATGAGGTATAAGGAGTGACTCTTAATCATCAAGCTGGAGAGAAAAACCCATGAAGGAGCAACACATAAGCCAAATCTAAAATACAACCAGAGGACAAGTTAGTGACATAAAGGGAATCCCAAGAGCAGCAAGTTGAGGAAATCTAGGAGACTGACCCAATGAATTCCATAGGTCTTCTACCACAGAAAGTTACTCCATGAAGGCAGGGTCTCATAGCAGGTTCATCTAAAAAACAAAAATAAGAAACACCTAAAATGGGAAGAAAAAGAAACAGTCCATCATCAAAAGGAAAGGTGGAATCCCCAGAAAGACTGCTAAGTGAAGTAGAGACAAGCGAACTATCAGATATGGAACTAAAAGCAATGGTTATAAGAAAGCTCAATGAGCACAACTAGCTCAAAGAAAACAATAAGGAACTCCAGGGAGTGTAAAGAGCTCCAAAGAAACTACAAGGAACTTACTGAAAATTATACCAGATTAAAAAGGATATAGAAACAATAAATAAGAACCAGGGAAAATGAAGAATACAATTTCTGAACTAAAGAACACAATAGAAGGAATCCAAAGCAGGTCAGAGGAAGCAGAGGGCTAGGTCAGAGAATTGGAGTACAATGTGGGAAATACTCAGACAGTGCAACAAAATGAAAAAAGACTGAAAAAGAATGAAGAGGTATTAAGAGAGCTGTAGGACAGCATAAAATGTAACAATATCTGTACCATAGGGAAAAAAAGAGAAAGAGGAGCAAGGAATAGAAAACCTGTTTGAAGAAGTAATGACAGAAAACTTCCTGAACTTGGTGAGAGAAGAAACTACCCAAGCCCAGGAAGCACAGAGGGTCCCAATGAAGATGAACCCAAATGGTACTACACCAAGACATATTATAATTAAAATGGCAACTTTCAAAGATAAAGAGAGAATCCTAAAGGTAGTAAGAGAGAAACAACTAATAAATACAAGGAGCTCCAATAAGGCTATCAGCTGATTCCTCAAGAGAAACACTACAAGCCAGAAGAGAATGGCAAAAAATATTCCAAGCAATGAAAAACAGAGGCCTACAACCAAGACTACACTACCCAGCAAGGCTCTCACTCAAAACTGACGGTGAAATAAGGAGTTTCCAAGATAAAAGAAAGCTAAAATCATTTTTACCAAGCCAGCATTGCAAGAGATGTTAAAGGGAATGCTATAATAAGAGGAAAAGAGAGAGAGAGAGAGAGAGAGAGAGAGAGAGAGAGAGAGAGAGAGAGACAGGTACAAAAAGAAAAAATCACAATGAAAAAGTACCTTCAATAATAACCTTAAAACCTTAAATGTAAGTGGACTAAATGCTCCGATCAAAAGACATAGGGCCCTGGCTGGTAGAACAGTGGTTAAGGCGCCAGCCTGTGAACCCAAAGGTCGCAGGTTAGATTCCCCAGCCAGGGCACATAACAAGGTTGCAAACTAGGTCTCCAGTTAGGTCTGTGGCTGGAGGCAGGTGAAACGCAACCATACATTGATGTCTCTCTCCCTCTCTACCTCTCTCCCTTCCTCTCTTTCTAAAAAATAATGAAATAAAATCTTAAAAAAAAAAAAACATAGGGTAGTTGAATGGATAAGAAAACAGGACCCACATACATGCTGCCTACAAGAGACCCACCTCAGAACAAGAAATATACATAGACTGAAAATAAAGGGATGGAAAAAATATTTCAAGTAAATGGACAGGAAAAAAAAAAAAAAGCTGGGGTAGCAATACTCATGTCAGACAAAATAGACTTCACAACAAAGGCCATTAAAAGTGACAAAGAAGGGCATTTCATAATACTTAAGGGAACAATTCATCAAGAAGACATAATCCTTGTAAATGTATATGCACCCAAATAGGAGCACCCAACTATATAAGAAAAATCTTGGAGGACTACAAGAAGGATATAAACAAGAATACACTCATAATAGGGGATTTTGACACCCCACTGTCAACAATGGACAGGTCTCCCAAGAAAAGAAACACAGGAATATTATGGCATTGAACAACACTCTAGATGAAAAGGCCTTAACTGATATATACAGAACTTTTCACCCCAAAGAAGCAAAATACACATTCTTTTCAAATGCACATGGAACTTTTTCAAAGATAGACCACATGATAGGACACAAAAAACCCTGCACACATTTTTAAAAATTGAAATTATATCAAGCATCTTCTCAGATCACAATGGCTTGAAACTAAAACCAACCTCAAGAAAAAACACCCAAAACATTCAAATTCATAGAGGCTGAATAACATGCTATTAAGTAATGAATGGGTTAACAATGAGATCAAGAAGAAATCAAAAGTTTCTGGAAACAAATGAAAATGAACACACAACAGCCCAAAACCTATGGGACACACCAAAGGCAGTCCTGAGAGGGAAGTACATGCAATACAAGCCTACCTAAAATGGTTAAGAAGCTCACATAAACAACCTAACCCTACAGCTACAAGAACTAGAGGAGCAACAACAGCAAACAAAACCCAAAGCAGGTAGAAGAAAGTAATCAAGATCAGAGCAGAATTAAATGATATAGAGACAAAAAGAACAATTCAAATGATCAATAAATTCAGGAGCTAGTTCTTTGAAAAGTTAAACAAAATTAACTCATCAAGAAAAAAAGAGAGAGGACCCAAATAAATAAAATCAGAAACAACAAAAGAGGAGGAGATGGATGTAATACAACAACAATAAAATTAAAAAAAAAAAAGAGGAGGAATCACAAATGACACCACAGAAATACAAAGGATTGTAAGAAATTATTATGAACAATATGTCAAAAAAAATTGATGCCCTGAGTGAAATGGACAAGTTTCTGGAAATATATAATCTTCCAAAACTGAATTAAGAAGAAGCAGAAAGCCTGAACACACCAATAACAGCTAGCGAAATTGAACCAGTAATAAAAAAACTCCCAGCACACAAAAGCCCTGTACCAGATAGCTACACAGGTGAATTTTACCAAACATTTAGGGAAGAACTAACCCTTATCCTTCTCAACCTATTCCAAAAAATCCAAGACGAGGGAAGATTCCCAAATTCTTTCTATGAGGCCAGTATTATGATGATCCCAAAATATGATCAAGACACAACAAAGAACAAAAAATATAGGCCAACATTGCTGATCACATAAATGCTAAAATCCTCAACAAAATATTGGCAAACCGGATCCAGCAATATATTAAAAAGATCATACACCATGATCAAGTGGGATGTATCCCAGGGATGTAAGGATGGTATAATATTCGCAAATCAATAAATGTAATACAGTACATAAATAAAATGAAAGACAAAAACCATAGGATCATATCAATAGATACTGAAAAAGCACTTGATAAAGTACAGTATCCATTTATGATAAAAACACTCAGCAAAGTGGGTCTAGAAGGAGCATACCACAGCATATAAAGGCTATATAGGAGATACCTGTAGTCAACATCATTCTCAATGGGCAAAAACTGAAAGCCGTTCCCTTAAGATCAGGAAAAAGGCAAGGGTGTCCACTCTCCACTTCTATTTAATATAGTTTTGGAAGTTATAGCCATTGTGATCAGACAAGAATAAGGAATCAAAGGCATCCAAATTGGAAAGGAGGAAGTAAAAGTGGAAGTATTTGCAGATGACATGATAGTGTACACAGGAAACCCTATAGACTCCACCAAAAAATTATTCAATCTAATAAGTAAATTTGGCAAAGGAGATGGTTACAAAGTCAATATCCAGAAATCAAAGGCATTTTTATATACCAACAATGAAACATCAGAGGAAGAATCTAGAAAGCAAATTCCATTTACTATAGCAACAAGAAAAATAAAATACCTAGGACTAAATTTAACCAAGGAGATAAAAGACCTGTACTTGGAAAACTATAGAACACTAAAGAAAGAAATTAAGGAAGATACAAATAAATGGATGCATATACCATGTTCATGGATGGGAAGAATTAACATCTTAAAAATATCCCTACTACCCAAAGCAATCTATAGATTCAACACAATCCCTTTTGAAATACCAACGTCATATTTCACAGACTTAGAACAAATACTTAAAAAATTTGAGCCCTGGCTGGTAGCACAATGGATAAGGTGCCGGCCTGTGAACCCAAAGGTTGCAGGTTCAATTCCCAGCCAGGGCAACATAACTAGGTTGCAAGCCAGGTCTCCAGTCAGGTCTGTGGCTGGAGGCAGGTGAAAAGCAACCATACATTGATGTCTCTCTCCCTCTCGGCTTCTCTCTTCCCCTCTTTCTAAAAATAATAAAATAAAATCTTAAAAAAAAATTTATATGGAACCCAAAAGACCCTGAATAACTATAGCAATCTTGAGAAAGAAGAACAAAGGAGCAATCACAATACTGGATATCAAACTATATTACAAAGCAATAATGATCAAAACAGTTTGGGCTCACATAAGAACAGACATACAGATCAATGGAACAGAATAGGGAGCTCAGAAATAACCCCAGGACTCTATGGGCAACTAGTATTCAACAAAGGGGAAAGGAACATAAAATGGAGTGAAAATAGCCTCTTCAACAAGTTAAGTTGGGAGAATTGGACAGCCATGTGCAAAAAAATGAAACTAGACCACCCACTTACACCATACACCAGAATAAACTCAAGATGGATAAAAGACTTAAACATAAGCAATGCCACCATAAAAGTCATAGAGGAAAACATAGGAAGCAAATTTGCAGATATCCCACCAAGTAATATTTTCACAGATATCTCTCCCAGGGCATGGGAAATAAAGGAACAAATAAACAAATGGGCCTACATCAAACTTAAAAGTTTCTGCTCAGCTAAAGCAAATATCAGCAAAATGAAAAGGGAATCAACAAGATGGGAAAACATATTTGCCAACGACACATCAGACAAGGGTTTGATCTCCAAAATATATAAATAATGTATACAACTCAACACCAGGGAGACAGACAACCCAATTAAAAAATGGGCAAAGGACCTGAACAGACACTTCTCCCAGGAGAACATAAAAAGGGCTGATAAGCATATGAAAGAATGCTCAACATCACTAGCCATCAGAGACATGCAAATTAAAACCACAACGAGGGGGACAGAGGGGAGAAAAAAGGGGATGGATGTAATACAACAACAATAAAATTAAAAAAAAAATGCTTAAAAAAAAATCTGACCTTGAATATCCTTCAAAAAACAAACAAACAAACAAACAAACAAAAAAACCACAACCAGATACCACCTCACACCTGTCAGAATGGCTATCATCAACAAATCAATAAACAAGTGCTGGTGAGGATGTGGAGAAAACAGAACCCTGGTGCAATGCTGGTGGGAATACAGACTGGTACAGCCATTGTGGAAAACAGTATGGAATTTCCTCAAAAAAACTAAAAATAGAACTGATTTATGACCCAGTGATTCCATTGCTAGGATTACACCTGAAGAATCCTGAAACACCAGTTCAGAAGAACCTATGCACCCCTAAGTTCATATCAGCACTATTTACAATAGCCAAGTGGCTAGAAATAGCCCAAGTGCCCTTCATTGGATGAATGGATCAAAAAACTATGGTACATTTACATAATGGAGTTCTATACAGCAGAAAGAAAAAAGGAACACCTATCACTTGCAATAGCATGGATGGAACTGGAGAGTATCATGCTTAGTGAAATAAGCCAGGCAGCAAAAGACAAATACCATATGATCTCACTTAATACAGGAGACTACAAAACAGACAAGCAGAATGGAACCAGAGACATGAAACTAAAATGGAGCAGAATGACGGTGGCTAGGGGGAAGTGGGAGAAGGTAAAGTAGGGGAAGTGATTAGTTGAGGAGCTAGTGTGAAGGACCCATGGACATGGACAAAGACGGGGGGATTGACTGCGGGAGAGTGGCTTGAGGTGTAGGGCAGGGAAGAACAATGGGGGGGAATGAAATAATTGTAACACATTAATAATAAAAGTATAAAAAGAACTTCATTTAAAATAGCATCAAAAAGACTATAATACTTAAGAATAAATTTAACAGAAAGGTTTACATAGACTTTTATCATTTTTAAAGCATTTTCATACTCATTATTTCATTGCTTTCATTAGAAATTTACAAATATATTTAAGTTAGTATTTTTATCATTCTCAAGTTATATATGATGAAACTGGGATGCCAAGATGGTAAGTATCCTGTTACCATCTTGGTAAGTGTAAGTGTCTTACATCTATTAGGAACTTACTCCAAGTCTCAAACTCAGCTTCTCTGATTACAGTTACTAAGCTGTCTTCTGGAGGAATTTTAGGCATTCCATCCGCAGCCCATATTACTCATAAAAATCACACGCGACTCTTAGGTAACAAGGGTGAGACCTCATGAAGAAATAAGACACTCAAATCGGAGCATGCAGTACAAATAAATTTCTAAGTAATTTTGGTAAGCAATTATGATTTAAAGGGCTGCTCTGAAGAATAAAATGACAAAGCCCCTGAGATTCAGTGCAAACTCCAAAAGCTAGAAAAGGGAGCTCCGACCCCACATTCAGAGTTAGTCAATCTGGCTTTCAAAGTCTTTAACAATGGTGATGAGGATGAATGAGAGAAGAAAAGGGAGTGAGACCAACAATGATCCTGGGAGCAAAAACAGGTTTTTCAAATGGTAGTCTCGTGATTGAGGGGGCTCCTCAGGGAGGGAGGGACTTACCTGAGGCCCTCAACACGGCAGCAAGGGCAGCCATCAGTGGCACTTGGGGCCCAACCCTGCTTCAGCTGCAAACCAGAGGGTCACTGGAGCCAAAAGTGCTCTAAGAAAAAGTGGCAGCCACCCGGATTGTGCCCATGTTGCAAAAAGTTGGGGCACTGAAAGACGGAGTGTCTTCTTCTCAAGGGAGATCAAACTTCCTATCCACAACCACTGGGACTGCCTAGAGGGCTTCCTCCATAGCCATGAGCCTCCTTAGCCTTCTTCAGACATCAGACTGATGCCCTGACAGCAGACCAGGCTCTACTTCATCTACTTCACACTATCGAACTGCCTGAGCTTGAGCCTTGGGTAACTTTCTCTGTTGCAGGTAAGCTAATTGACTTCTTCGCCAATACTGGGGCCATTTACTCTGCTCTCCCTGAGTTTTCAGGCCCTTTGTCTCCATCTCCCATCTCCATCATAGGGATCAAGGAAAGGCCTTGGGCCCCTCTAGAGGAGCAGTGCTACAAAACAGGTTGGCCCTAGGCTGGCTAACCAGGGAGGGACCAGCTATGCTTAATGAGGACTGCTGTTTTTTATTAACCAATATGGAAAAATAAAAAATAATTTTTAAAATATTGTTGACAAAGCCAATGGCTTCTATAAAGAGGGGGGCCTCAGGAGGACCTGACTGGTGGGATTTTAAGGCCAATATCTGGTTCTGGTTTGCCTAATTCCCTTCCTAGGACTCATAGCAGCCTTTTTCTTTATCCTCACTTTTGGGCCATGCTTCCTCAAATATCTCATATCCTTCAATTCACTAGAGCATCCAGGCTCTGGGAGATTCCCTCCACAAATGATCTTCAGCTACAGCTCTTGCTCTTTGGGCTTTCTAATTCCACTGTCTTCCCCTTAATAAGCCATGCCTGGGCCCTCAGGTAGGAACAACTCTATATCCCTAATAATAGGAAGTAGCCACAAGAAGATGAAACCTACACTCATACTCTCCAGACCCAGGTCTAATAATTAATAATAAAGTAATTTTAAAACCAGAGTGGGGAATGAAAGGACAAAGCTGGTGCCATTTGCTATTGTGGGGCCTTTTGCTGAGCAGGCCTATGACCTTGTTAAGCATGACAGCCATTTTACCCTTCTGAGTTTGTGTCCCCAGCACTGGAAATTACAGGGAAAGCAAGAACAACAGATGACTAACTGCTCCCCACAGCTGCAGGCAAAAGGTAACATTGTAGCAAACTGCACCTTATGCAAAACCAAAGGAAACATCCTATGTTGCATTGCCCCTAACAGCCCAGTGGCTACACAGCAGCAGTACCCTCTCTCCCCAATCTTTATAACCCACTACAAACTCAGAGTCCCAACCTTTTGGCACTGGTGGAGAAGCCTCTTCCCCCGACATGGAAAGTGAGTAACACTTTGCTCTCTGCATTTTCTTCTTCTGAATCCGTTCACAACCTGCATCACTGTCCTCCCTAAGGAGGAACATTGATTGTGTTCAGTAGCTACCAACCGGCTTTTGGGAAATGATATGTAGAGGGGAAAATTCTGTGAAATTTTTAAATAAACAAAAACATTACTTAAGTAAGAACTAGAGGAGCAACAACAAACAAAGCCCAGAGCAAGTAGAAGGAAGGAAATCATCAAGATCAGAGCAGAACTAAATAACTCAGAGATTCAAACTACAATTGGAAGAATCGACAGGACCAGGAGCTGGTTCTTTGAAAAAATAAACAAAATTGACAAGCCTTTATCTAGACTCATCAAGAAAAAGAGAGAGAGAGAGAGGACCCAAATAAACAGAATCAGAACTGAAAGAGGAGAAATACATCAGAAATATAAAAAATTGTAAGAAATTACCACAAACAACTATATGACAAAAAATATGACAACCTGGATGAAATGGACACATTGCTGGAAATGTATAATCTTCCAAAACTGAACCCAGAAGAAGCAGAAAGCCTGAATAGGCCAATAACAACTAGCGAAATTAAAGAAGTAATCCAAAATCTCCCAAAGCACAAAAGCCCTGGACCAGATGGATATACAGGTGAATTTTACCAAACATTTAAAGAAGAACTAACTCCTATCCTTCTCAACTTGTACCAAAAAATACAGGAAGAGGGAAGACTCCCAAACTCTTTCTATGAGGCCAATATTATTCTAATCCCAAAACCAGGTCAAGACACAACTAAGAAAGAAAGCTACAGGCCAATATCTCTGATGAACATAGATGCTTAAATTCTCAACAAAATATTGGCCAACCGGATTCAGCAGTACATTACAAAGACCACACACCATGATCAAGTGGGTTTCATCCCAGGGATGCAAGGATGGTACAACATTCGTAAATCAATAAATGTAATACACCACATCAACTAAATGAAAGACAAAAGCCATATGATCATATCAATATATGCTGAAAAAGCATTTGATAAAGTACAGCAACCATTTATGATAAAAACCCTCAGCAAAATGGGAATAGAGGGAGCATACCTCAACATCATAAAGGCCATCTATGAGAAACCTGAAGCCAACATTATACTTAATGGACAAAAACTGAAAGCTTCCCCCCTAAGATCAGGAACAAGACAAGGCTGTCCACTTTCTCCACTTTTTTCAACATCGTCTTGGAAGTTCTATCCATAGCCATCAGAGAAGAAAGAGGAATCAAAGGTATCCAAATTGGAAAGGAGAAAGTCAAACTGTCATTATTTGCAGATGATATGATAGTGTACATACAAAACCCGATTGGCTCCACTAAAAACTTACTTGACCTAATAAGCAAATTTAGCAAAATAGCTGGGTATAAAGTCAATATCCAGAAATCAAAAGCATTTTTGTATACCAATAATGAAACAACAGAAATAGAAGTGAAAAAACAAATCCCATTTACCATAGCAACAAGAAAAATAAAGTACCTAGGAATAAACTTAAGCTAGGAGGTAAAAGGCCTATACTCAGAAAACTACAGAACAATGAAGAAAGAAATCAAGGAAGGTACAAATAAATGAAATCATATACCATATTCATGGATGGGAAGAATTAACACCATTAAAATGTCCCAAAGCAATCTACAGATTCAATGCAATCCCAATTAAAATACCAATGGCAGACTTCACAGAAGTAGAAAAAATACTTAAAAAATTTCTATGCGCCCTGGCTGGTAGCACAGTGGTTAAGGTGCTGACCTGCGAACCCAAAGGTCGCAGGTTCGATTCCCCAGCCAGGGCACATAACCAGGTTGCAAACCAGGTCTCCAATAAGGTCTGTGGCTGGAGGCAGGTGAAAAACAACCATACATTGATGTCTCTCTCCCTCTCTGCCTCTCTCTCTTCCCCTCTTTCTAAAAATAATGAAATAAAATCTTAAAAAAGAAAAAATTTCTATGGAGCTAAAAATGCCCACGACTAGCCACAGCAATCTTGAGAAAGAAGAACAAGATAGGAGGAATCACAATACTGGACTTCAAACAATACTACAAGGCTACTGTCATCAAAACTATCTGGTACTGGCATAAGAATAGACATATAGATCAATAGAAGAGAATAGAGTGCCCAGAAATTAACCCAGGACTCTATGGTCAACTAATATTTGACAAAGGGGGAAGGAACATCAATGGGGTAAAAATAGTCTCTTCAACAAGTGGTGTTGGGAGAACTGGACAGCAACATGCAAAAAGATAAAACTAGACCACCAACTTACACCATACACCAGAATCAACTCAAGATGGATAAAGGATTTTAACATAAACAGTGCCATAAAGGTCCTGGAGAAAAATATAGGCAGTAAACTTTTGGATATCCTATGCAGAAATATGTTTACTGATATTTCACCAAGGGCAAAGGAAATAAAAGAACGAATCAACAAATGGGACTATATGAAATTGAAAAGTTTCTGTTCAGCTAAAGAAAATATCAGCAAAATTCAAAGGGAACCAACTGTATGGGAAAAAATAATTGCCAATGATACCTCAGACAAGGGTCTGATCTCCAAAATATATAAAGAACTAATGCGACTCAACACCAGGGAGACAGACAGCCCAATTCAAAAATGGGCAACGGACCTGAACAGACAACTCACTGAGGAAGAAATACAAAGGGCCCAGAGGCATATGAAAGAATGCTCAACATCACTAGTCATCAGAGAGATGCAAATTAAAACCAGAATAAGATACCACCTCACCCCTGTCAGAATGGCAATCATCAGCAAATCAACAAACAACAAGTGTTGGTGAGGATACCGGGCAAAGGGAACCCTCGTACACTATTTATTGGTGGGTATTCAGGCTGGTGCAGCCACTATGGAAAACAGTATGGGGTTTCCTTAAAAAACTAAAAATGGAACTGCCTTTTCATCCAGTGATTCCACTACTGGGCCTATACCCAAAAAATCTTGAAACACCGATTCATAAGAACCTATGTACACTTATGTTCATAGCAGCACTATTTACAATAGCCAAGTGCTGGAAACAGCCTAAGTGCCCATCAGTGGATGATTGGTTCAAAAAACTTTGGTACATTTACACAATGGAATAATACAGCAGAAAGGAAGAAGGAACTCCTATTCTTTGCAACAACAGGGATGGAACTGGAGAGTATTATGCTTGGTGAAATAAGCCAGTCAGTGAAGGACAAATACTATATGATCTCACCCATTACAGGACAATAATGAACAAAACTAACAACAAGCAAAACAGAACCAAATATATGAATACAGTGAATAGGCCTTCAGTGGTCAGGAGGATGGGGGTTGTCGGTAGCGGGGAGGAAGAGGCAAGGAAGGGGAGCAGGTTAGACAAGAACCTAGTATGAAGGAACCATGGACATGGACAACAGGTGGGATTGACTTTGGGGAGAATGGGTGTGTGGGGAGGGGGACAGAGAGGAGCAAAAAGGGGATGGATGTAATACAACAACAATAAAATTAAAAAAAGAAAGAAAAACAGTACTTACAAGTGTTAAGAAAAAGGTGTAAGTATACTGAAAAACACTGAAAACTATAAAATATCACGAAAGCAAATAAAGGCCTAAGCAAGTAGAAAAACACCGTCTTCAGAATTAGAAGGCTTAATATTGCTAAGGTGACAATATTCCTCAAATTCAGTTACAGATTCTGTGCGGTCTCAATCAAAATTTCATCTGGCTTTTTGTGTTTGTTTGTTTTAGCAGAAATTGATAAGCAGACCCTAAAATTCACATGGAAAGGCCAATGGCACAGAGTAGGGAAAATGATTTTGAAAAAGAACAAAATTGAAGGACTCACGCTTCCCAAGTTTAAAACTTACCACAAAGTTACTGTAAGTAAGACTGGCATAGGGACAGGCATAGAGATCATTTAGAGTCTAGGAGGAAATTCATGTAGCTATCAATGGTCAACTGTTTTTTTCCAAAAAGACTACCAACTGATTTGTGAAAGAATAGTCATTTATCTTATTTCTTAGTATGTTGTTTAACATATTTGTGAATTCTCAAAATTTATTTGCTGTTATTGATTTCAACTTTTATTCCACTATAGCCATTCCAGTTCTTTTTTAGTTATTTGCATAATATCTTTTCAATCCTTTTACTTTAAACCTGTTTGTGACTTTGAATTTCAAGTGTGCCTCTGTGTCTCTTGGAGCCAAAGATATAGTTGGATCATTAAAAAAAAAAACCAAGGTCCTGGCTGGTGGCATAGTGGCTAAGGCACTGACCTTTGAACCCAAAGGTTGCTGGTTCAATTCCCCAGCCAGGGCACATAACCAGCTTGCAAGCCAGGTCTCCAGTCAGATCCCTAGCTGGAGGCAGATGAAAGGCAACCACACATTGATGTCTCTCTCCCTCTCTGCCTCTCCCCTACCTCTCTCTCTGGAAATAATAAACAAAATCTTTGAAAAATAAAAACAAAAAAAAACAAACCAAATAAAACTATTTTGCCAATCTCTGCCTTTTAATTGGAGTGTTAAAACCTTTTTTAAAAAAAGATTTTAGTTTATTATTTTTAGAAAGAGGGGAAGAGAGAGAGGCAGAGAGGGAGGGAGACATCAATGTATAGTTGCTTTTCATCTGCCTCCAGCCACAGACCTTTCTGGAGACCTGGCTTGCAACCTAGTTATGTTGCCCTGGCTGGGAATCGAACCTGCAACCTTTGGGTTCACAGGCCGGCACCTTATCCACTGTGCTATCAGCCAGGGCTTAAAACATTTTACATTTAATGTAATTACTGATAAGATAGGTTTATGTTTGCCATTTTGATATTTCTTTTCAATTCTCTTTGGTTCCTCATTTTCTCCATTACAGTTGTTTGTATGGAGAATAATACACTAATTAATAAATAATACTACAAGAATAAACTCTGTGTTTCATGTACTCACAACTGTAAACCTACTTTTTCCCCACCCTGTATTTCCTAGTATACCATTTCAGTTCCCTTGTCAGTTGTTTCCTATATATTTTAAGTTATTTTCTTAGTCATTGCCTTGGGAATTATAATTAACATATTCATTTATAACAATTTAGTTTGGGTTGATACTAACTTAATTTTAGTAGTATATAAGTACTTCACTTCTTTATACTCCATTCCATTCTTCCTTGTTCTGTTCCTGTTATAGAAATGACATCTTTATTTACTGTATGCCCATCAACCAGATATACAATCTGTTTTATGAGTTATCTTTTATTTATTTAAATACTTTATTTATTTTATTTTTAGAGAGAAGGGAAAGAGAGAGAGAAATATCAATGTGTGGTTGCCTCTCGTGCCCCCCAATTGGGGACCTGGCCAGTAACCAAAGCATGTGCCCTGACTGGGAATCGAGCCAGCAATCATTTGGTTCCAGGCTGGCCCTCAATCCACTGAGCCACATCAGCCAGGGCTATGTGTTATCTTTTAAATCAGAGACGCTACCAATAAAAAACACATTTATGTGTTTACATCTTTACCTCTGTAGTTACTTTTACTGGTGTTATTTCTTCATGTGGCTTTGAGTTACTGTCTAGTGTCCATTTAATTCAGCCAGAATTCCCCTTATGTATCCTGTATTAAAGGTCTGCTAATGATTAATTATATCAGTTTTTGTTTACCTATGAATGTCTTCATTTTCCCATAATTTTAGAGAATTTTATATATTTATAACGAGTTTTTGAAGTTTTTGTGAAATCTAGTATTTGGTTTTTCCACAGTCAGTTTCTATTGCTTTGTTGTTTTGTTTTCATGGTGTATGGGTTATATTTTCCTATTTCTTTCTTTCTTTTCTTTTTTTTTTTTAAAGATTTTATTTGTTATTCTTAGAGAGAGGGGAAGGGAGAGAGGCAGAGGGAGAGAGACATCAATGTATGGTTGCCTTTCACCTGCCTCCAGCCCCAGACCTGGCTGGAGACTTGGCTTGCAACTTGGTTACGTGCCCTGGCTGGGAATTGAACCAGTGACCTTTGGGTTCGCAGGCTGGCACTATTTTCTTATTTTTTAAATGTTTCATAGTTTTTGTTGGAAAATTTTTTTGTAGGCTTCATAATTTTTTGTTGGAAACTGGACCTTTTAGATAATATATTGTAGCAACATTAGGTACTGGTCCCCACCATCCTCCCCACACACATTTCCTTTTGTTATTTTTGTTTCTTAGTGAAGTTCTGGATCATTTTAGTGTCTATTTCCTCCTTCCCAGAGGTGTTAAGCTTCCATTGTTGCTCCTCAGGGAGGCTCAATTTGGATGTACCTAGTCACTTTGGGGATAAGAGTGGCATTTTAGGACTATTTTCCTTTCTTCCCCTGACCACACCCAATTGTTAAAACTGAACTAATTGGGCCTTGGCTGGTGGCACAGTGGATAAGGCACCAGCCTGCAAACCCAAAGGTCACTGGTTTGATTCCCCAGCCAGGGCACATAACCAGGTTGTAGGCCAGGTCTCTAGCCAGGTCCATAGCTGGAGGCAGGTGAAAGGCAACCATATATGGATGTCTCTCTCCCTCTTTGCCTCTCTCTAAAAAATAATAAATAAAATCCGCCAAAAAAAAAAAAAAAAAAAACTGTAATAATTGCTAGCTAATTGCTCCATTGTTTCCAACAATGCCCTGGGCATAAATTGTTCTACAAACTAATCCAATCAAAGCGTTGTTTCTTTGAAAGAATACTTCCTAAGGTCTGTGTTTGATATTTGTTCTGACCCCAGGAGGGTCTAGGATCACTTTCCTTCTGTCTTAAGTATATATATAAATATTTGTGTATGTGTATCATTTTTAAAAAAGATTTTATTCATTATTTTTAGAGAGAGGTGAAAGGAGGGAGGAAGAAAGTGAGAGAAACATCAATGTATGGTTGCCTTTTACCTGCCCCCAGCTGGGGACCTGGCTGGAGACCTGGCTTGTAACTTGGGTATGTGCCCTGACTGGGAATCAAACCAGTGACACTTGGGTTCGAAGGCCAATGCTCAATCCACTGAGTCATATCAGCCAGGACCTTAAGTATATTTTTAAAGAAGCTCTTTAGATAAGAACTATTGGGAAAGTTCTAAGTTTGTATAGCTTGTCTTGTTGTCTTTCTTGGAAATCAGTTTTGCTGGAATTACAATTTTATGCTATTTTCTGCACTTTCAAGATATTAGATTGCTATTTTCTGATTTCCATTGATATTGTTAAGAAATCTATTATCGTTTCACAATTGTAAATAATCTGTCATTTTTTTCTGGCTACTTTTAGGAGCTTCTTAGTTTGCCTAAGTGTGGTTTTATTTTTTACATTTGCTTTCCTGCTTGATGACGTTCATTGTACTTTCTGCTGTTTTGGATCCTACTGTTGCATTACATTTGGAAAAGTCTGAGCCTTTCTCTTTAAAATTTGCCTCTCTACCATGTTATATTTCTAGAACTCCAGTTATTTGTATGTTAGACATTTTCATTTCAACCCTTATATAGTTTAAACTCTCATGTATTTTCTATCAATTTCTCTCACTTTCTTTGCATTCTTGGGTAACTTTTTTCAGCTTCATTTTAGATTCACTAATTTTCTCCAATCTGCTGACAAATCCATCAAATTATGTTTGTTTCAACAAATTTTCATTTCTTAAGGTTCTATTTTTTTTTATCATGCCTGTAACACAGTGGGAAAAGGGGTCTCAAAAGTCCCCAAGGCTCATGGTTTTAGGGAGGGGGAAAGGAGATAATACAGCTTTTAAGATACTTTGCATATCTATGGCAAGCTGATAGCTAGATAATAGCTGTGCTAGCCCAGGACAAAAGAGCAGATGATAGGCTTAACATACTTTTCATAACAATGACAAATGGTGCTCCAGGTCAGCATTTAAAATAAGGCAGAGCCAAGAGGATGTGGAGAGAAGTCAGTGGTCTGAAAGGGGTTGGCTAGGAGATCTGGTGCTTAAAGGGGGAGCCACATGGTGTGGAGAGAGTCTGCCATGAGGTCTGGAGTAAGAAAGAGGAGACCCACTGGGAAACCTGCCTGGAGAACACAGTGGCACAGGCTGATGAGGCTGGAATTTCCGGGACCTGCCTAACCAAGCATGGAGCAATGGGAGACGCCTGAAATGGTAAACTGTGACCAGGAATACTGAGCAGATCTCAGCTTTCCTGAAAGACAGTACCTCTGACTGGCAAATTCTGAAACTGGCCTGGTTTGGCAGGGGGGTGGACAGTACTAAGTGTTCTGGGGTGTTTTAAATGGACATAATGGTAGAAACCTCCCGTTATTCTGAATCTGTAAAACTTAAATAAACACTTTTTCCTTTTCCACCAAACTTTTGTATTGGGAGTCACACTTCTTAGTGGGCAATCAGACCCTACAGCTATTCCAGAACAGCACAGGCTGGGGTTCTGTAACAATGCCCACCCTACTCCTTATATACAATCTGACGCTTATATTTATAACTTTATTTTTTAATTTCCTCTATTTAATATGTCACTCTGTATTTGGTATTTCAATTTTTTGACATCCTTAGGGGTTGTGTTTCTGCTGATTCTCAGCCACGTTTTGTTGATTTTAGATTTGAGTTCCTATTCGGTTGATCTGAACTGAGGTTTTTCTCCAGAAAGGACTTGAATTGGCTTCTGCTAAGAAGCCAAGGAGAACATTGTTTTGTTTGTTTATTTTGGGTGTGTTTTCCCAGTTATTTTCTGCACTGTTGATTTCTCTTAACCTCCTAAGAGTTTGAGACAGGCTAGTAAGCCAGGACAAACAGAATAAGGAAACTGAATCAGATAGTTAGACAGCCAAGCAGTCTACTGCCATCTAGTAAATCACAAAATCCTATCTTCTGTAACCAAGGACTCTTAAAGAGTAAATGGTTTACACTTCTCCCCAACCAGAGAGTAAATAGCTTAAATTACCCAATTTGGGGAGATAGCTAGCAGAAATCCAATTAGGGCCATGTGCCAGCCACACCCAAGGACAAAGGAAATTAAGAGAATAAATCCCACTTTGTTACATTAGCATTCAGCTGATAAATACTTTACTGAGATCTTCCCCAAGACTGCTCTAAACCCCCAGCCTTTAAAAACTCTCAAAACAAAAGTTCTAGTGTGTGTTTTCCCATCCAGGAGCACAGGGAGATTTTCCCCTTTCCTTCTCCCTTCTCATCCCTTACAGGCACACACCTCCTAAACCCTAAGGGACCCCATGAGCCTTGCAACCAGGGACCAATGGGTAGTGACAGCCCATTCCATCCCAGACTAACCCCTTTTCCCTGTCCCTAGGACCCACTCAGGGCCAGGTCTTCTTTACAATATCAAGTATGCCTTTTGTCCAAAATCTAGTTGCTTAACAAAAGACTCTTTGGGAAGTGAAGGTCCTTATATAATTTCTCAAGTTTTGGAAAAGTTTTAACTGTTGAGTAAAATTAGATTTTTCAAGAGTGGGTTCTGTGTTGATAGAAATAAGCTAGGTTTCTGGTCCAATAAGTGAAATCAACATACTTAAACAAGGGGTTGACTATTTAGATTATGAGAAGATTGGCAGTGGAAGCTTTTTAATTGCTAAGTGCATCAAGGCTTCCATTTGTGATCATTCATTTCTGAACAGTGAAAACAAGAATGAAGCCAAAGCATTTTGATTAACTATTAGAGATCAAACTGGACTAATATCAGGTATCTGGACTGATTACAAAAATTGGTGGGGAAAACAATTTAACTGAATAAAAACTCCACTTTACATACTTTCCAGAAAACACAATGAGTATGTTTCACATTAGATAAAAAATCCTATAAACAAGTGTTTGTTTGTTTGTTTTTTTTTTTGGCTACCACTACCATGTTTCTCTGGTTTGCCCCCACTTCACTTTCTCTAATTATTTTTGACCTTTTTCTCTCTCATCAACCCTCAGCCAAACCTTCTTGTCTCCCTCTCTCAGCAGATGGCACTGGCTACTTGTACACAAAGGATGTAAACATCATCAACATCAGAGAGAACTGCCACACCTCACATCACCAAAGCTCAACCCTCCCCTCGTTGGCCTGTATCATTTTTTCTTAATTTTAAAAGACAGTCTGCCCTGATCCTTGCTAAAGATGCCTGTGCTCCTTCTCTTTCATCTTCACCATGTCTGTTTCTCTTGTTCTTTCCCAGAACCATTTAAATTATGTTCATGCCGGAACCATAGAAAAAATAACCAACCAACTTTGTATCACCCTATAGCTTTCCCCTTGCGAGCTCTCTCCTCTGTTTTGTGGCCAAATATCAATAGTTTTTCAGAATTAGTCCCCATTTCCTTACTTTGACTCCATTTTGATTTTATCCCCAGCACCCCAGTGAAATTCCTACCATGATGTTTCCATGTTTCCAAATCCAGCAAACATTTGTCTTCATCCTACTTGACTTCTCTGCAGTATCCAACAGCCTTAAGCACTTACAGTTTGTGCCTGCATTCTCTCCCTCACCCTCCTCAAAATTTCTTTAGCCCTTATTTTAAAATGTCAGTTATAAAACAGGTCAACAATATTTTGTTGAATAGCAATATTTCTCTTAAAACCAGTCATTTATTATACGATTACTTGCAATAATTATCATTCATTTTGGTACTATATATATTTTAGAGTAAAATCATTTATTTCTACTTTCTATTTCAATGAAGACCTTAAATTGGTTTTAAAAACCTATACGTATAGGTAGGTTATATTATTTCTGAATTGTATTTTATTTTTTTTTATTTTTTTTTCTTTTAATTTTATTGTTGTTGTATTACATCCATCCCTTTTTTTCTCTCCCCTCTCTCCCCCTCCCCACCCACCCTTTCCCCCCAAAGTCAATCCCACCTGTTGTCCATGTCCATGGTTGAATTGTATTTTAGATTAGGAAAAAGGGATTTTCAACATATTTGTTCAAAAAGGGTGGTGCTGGTCTGGTGGGATTGTTTCTTCTCCAGTGATGGCAGCCTCCTCATTAGAAAGAGTCAGAGAAGTGACCCAGTACAAGTGTGCTTCTGTATTTCCAAGGGCCCACCCCCTTCATTGCTTTAGGAAAAGATTAAAGATTAATCTGGTCAAATAGCTGAATGATAATTTATCTCTAACTAATATGAGTTATTTTGGCTGCTCCTTAGTTCTTACGTGAGCCACCTAAATCGTGATTTTTTTCATCAAAATACTTTATCATTTCTTTTCATACTTAACCCTCCCAGTGTTGTGTGTGGGAAGACATAGTGAAAAAAAAAAAAAACCAAATCTCCCAGCATAAGATTATATTTCCTATTGACAATCATTTGTTTTCTGTGATCCCAAGAAATGGTTTATAGCCATTAGACTGCTTTCTGCACATGAGTTTTTTTCTTTTTTCCCTCCTTGCACAGGAAGGCAATTCTGGCTGCTTTGGTGGGAAAGCTTGACTGTGTGCTGCGTGGTCTCTGAAGAGATCTTTTCCTGATGGACTCAGAGCCCATGTGTGCGACCACCAGGGGGCGCCCTACCAGGGAGCATAGGATGCCTGGCCAGGCCTCTAAGGCGGTTGTGGCCTATGGGCAGTAAGCAGTCATTGCTCACCAGGTCAGTCAGGGTACCAGGGACCTGTGGAAGATTCATGGGGCAGAGAGCTGTGTGCACTGGTTTGCGGGCTGGTGGCAATAGCACAGCAGACACAAAAGAATCCATCTAAGCCCTTGTTACTCAAAGTGTCTGCAGGTCGACACCATCTGTCATTTGGGAACTTATTAGAAATGCACAGTCTCAGGCCCCATCCCAGATCAAAGAATCAGAACCTGTCTGTGAACAAGATCCCTAAGTGACTCTAATGCTCAGTATAGTTCTAGAAGCATTGCTGCTCCAACCTACATTCGAGGCTGGAGTCTTCAGACCATAGCACAGACACTGCTCCCTCCAGGGAGCCTTCACAGCCCCTCTGCAGGCTGTAGATGCTCCTTTCATGTCCCCCTGTACTTGGTCACCTGGATCTTGCAGGTTTCCTTACCGGCCTATGGTTGTAGATCTGCATTTCCGCTCCTCCTCAGAGGTGAGCTCTAGCCCAGATCGTTCTGTGCTCACCTTGCATGCTGCCTGACTCAGAGCAAACTCCAGTCACAAGGCTGATCAAGCCAATGAACAATGAACGAGTGGACAGGTGATGGACACAACAGAAATAAATGCCTGAAATTCACAGAAGGGTAGATGTTTATTTTTTTCTACTCCTTAAGATAAGCTCTGCAAGGTAAAAATGAGACTACATGTTAAACATTAACCTCTGACATGGGGTTTAGGATTCCCAGAACACGGTGGTTCAGGCATTTTTATATCCAGAGGCACATAGAATTTCCCAGGCTCTAAGGGAGTGACAGGCTTTTGTAGGGATGCCGTTGCAAACTGCTTGGTGAATATGGAAGAGCAGCAGCAGGCACAAGGTCAAGGCCAAGTCTGCAGACCTACCTGCTTTCTATGAGCTGGTTATTCATTTGGCAGGTGGGCAGGTCCTCTGTTGTATCTGTTTCTTCCTGCCACCCACTTTGTCATCCTTTCCCTCCTAAGGAGCATCTCTAGTAGGCTGTGGGGTGGGAAGGGGATGGTGCAGGTGTGTGATGAACTTTGCTGCACATCAGCATCTTTGGTATAAGGGTCCCAAAGCCTGGGGGGCTGGAGAAGGAAGGTGGCCAATACTGATGGATTGGCAATGCTGGCTGGGTTCCAGCTGGCCACGTTCTCTCCATTACCTGTCAGCAGGACACTGCTGGGCACTCATTTTGTCAATCAAGCAAGTGCTGTAACCTCTGCTTCATCTGCCTCCTTTGCAAGAGAGCCTCTCTAAGGCCACTGCTGCTGCGCCATCAGGATGAATTTAGCAGACAAGTGCCTGCCGCTCAGTGTTGGAGCAGCAGAGGGAAAAATATCTACAGGAAGCAACAGCTTCGAGGTGCTGCCTTCCCTTCATCAGTCACTGGCCTAATGAGATATTCTTGCACTTGGCTTTTTTTTCCCTTTTCACTAAAGGACCCGGATGCGCTCCACAGACATGAGCTCATGAAGCCTCCCCAGGGAGGCAGAAGCATTCTCTCCCGGCTCAGGCTTTGCCAGCTGGACCCTCTTTCTTCACCCTAACACATCCTCTAGTCCAGGAGATCTAAGAAACATGGGCATGACCCATAGTCTCCTGTTCATAGTAGAATTCATCGTGCAGTCTCACTGATGTCTTCCATTAGGATCTTACCCTCTTCATGTACAAGGTGTTTTTGTGGAAATGACAGATCACCTTGGTTCTGCCGGGAGCTGTGGGGTGGGGTGGGGGCTCATTGGGAAACAACTGTTTGTTCATGGGAGAAGTAAAAACAGTTTCAGTATGAATCAGGGATGATGGCATATGATTCAAGGGCACATGTCCTGTGGCCCTGGCTGTGGTCCAGCCTCTTAGGCTTTGGGGAAGCAGAATTTTAAGTCTGTAGCTTTGGTTAGAAAAGACACTCCCAGCTATTTTAAAATGTAACTCTCCTTTAAGAGGAACTTGGGCCTGTGTGGTTTTCTGGGTACTCAGAAGGCAAGGCACTCTGCCTGTGGCAGCCGAGGACATCTGAAAGGATCCCAGTGTTTTTCCACAGGACCGATTTGATGAAGACAATCAGTCCTTTAGCCCCTGGGCTGGGGCGGAGAAAGGCTGCTGTGACTCTTAAGTGCTCAGCTTTGTGTTTCCTCCCTGCGGACTGTTAGAGGGTCTGCTCTAGGCCTTCTGGGACAAATTCACACTAATGATATAAAAGTGAGAAGGCACAGTGGTCTAACGGTCATCACCAACTTAAAGGAAGCAAAGAAATTACACTTGTTCTCAAGATAGGGTTCATTAGTGGCTCCCGGAAGGAGGTGACTTCACACTCCCACAGGAGGATCAATTTGCAGCTGCAGTGGTGACTTCTGACTGTAAGGAAAAAGTCTCCCAGCTTAGGGAGGATTAGAGCAAGCTGCTTCAGCCCCAACCTCCTGCCCTACCCCGCTGCCTGGCAAAGGAAGGGCCTTCAATTGGTTCCCAGGGCAGAGACAACTGGGTCTGCTCCCCACCCACCCCCACTCCACCTGAAGGTGCTTGGCCAGGGAAGGAGCTGCACCCCCTTCTCACTAACAACTCTTCAGCCTGGTGCTGGAGGGAGTTGGGCTCCAGGCAGAGCGCCTGTCCACCCCGCCACCTCAGAGCCCCAGCTCTGCAAAAGCCTTGGGAAAGTAGCCAAAGAGGAGTGGGAGGCACCAATGGATGGATGCCACCAAAGGACAAGCCCCTCATTGCCTTTTCTGTGCAAAAAGTATGTCTATCTCTGCAAATGCCACAATAATGTGAGTTGCTGTTCTCCTAACATCTGGCACTTACTTTGAAATCTCCAAGTTGAAATCTCAGGGACTCAACCTTTTAGCTAAATAAGTATAACTGCAAATTCTGTTATATATATGAAATATATATGAACCTATATATCACACACACGTGCGTCATTCTGAATATCATTGAATACATTGGCGTCCTAGGAATTCAGACCTCAAACCACCAATATGTGCACAGTTACACCATACTGTGCAATCAAGAAAAAAGTTTTCACAGGCTCCGGGCACTGTGCTGCCTGCGTCTGGTTTCCAAAGCCAGGTGCAAGCTCCTCATACGTGGCTTGTGTTCTGGACCGGACCGTGGTCCGTTGGCAGTGTGAACTTGACAGCGTAGTCCCTCTCCCAGCCCCTCCGGATCTTGGAGAGTCTGCCGCTTAAGCAGGGCAGGAAGAGCAGGACCTTGGCCAGGATGACAACGCAGGGCACCAGCAGCGTGAGTGTGAAGGTAGGAGGCAGGTAGAACTTGTAGCGGCTCTCCTCGAAGGCACGGGTCCAGCCATAGGTGAGCGTGTGCAGGGTGCTCAGCACTAGGGCCACGAATCCCAGAGTAGACTATGGAAGAAAGAAGGCTGGAGTGAGGGTCAGAGGGTGATGGACACAGTGATTCCACCGCTGGCCCCCTGCTTGCCGTGCAGAGGGAAGGAGGGAGTGTGGCGTTAGCAATCAAGGCTCTGGGTTCAGATCCCAGCTCTATCACTCACCCTCTGCATGATCTTCTCACTACATAAACTCCCTGAACCTTAGTTTCCCCCAGGGAAAAATAAGAATAATACTTCTATCCTTAAGGTATATAAGGAATGATGGATTCATGAACATTCCATAAGATAACTGTTATCTGTAACTTTGGTGGCTGTGAGTGGACTTCATTTTATTTTATTTGACCCTAAATAATTTTTTATTTTTCAATTACAGCTGACATACAGTATTATGTTAGTTTCTGGTGTACAACCCAGTGACTAGACACTATACAATCTACCATGTAATCACCCAGATAAAATCCAGTACTCACCTGACACCATACATAGTTATTACAATATTACTGAGCACATTACCTATGCTGTACTTTATACACCTATGATCACCTGTAGCTGTCAATTTGTACTTCCTAATCCCTTCACACCTTTAACCCAGCCCCACTCCCTGCTCCCATCTTTCCAGAAGACTTTAGATGTTCAAAGTTTAAAAATATTATACTAGTTTTGGATTGTTTAGTGTATATTAGAGTAAGCAGGTGTCTACCAGCACACCAAAATCTTCACTTCCCAAATCATGTTTGGCCTAAGGCCAGATTATTAAAAAAAAGAGAGAGAGAGAGAGAGAGAATAGATTTTAAGTTGATTCAAAGGTAAACAAAAAGTAAAAACTGGACTTGGCACTTGGACTTGGCATTAATAGTGGCTCGCTGGGGCCTAAAGTCCAGGTGACCTGGCACCGTTTATAAAGCTCAGGACACCTCACAGATGCTCTTTGTGGGTGCTGGTCCCTCAGCTCCAGCCCACACACTGAGTCATGAATACCATGCTGGAAATTACTCTTCTGCCTGGAAGGAGCTCAATGACCACAGGGAGATCAAGACTTTTGCAAATCCTAAATAAAACAGTCAAGGCCATGTTCGTTAACCCTTAAGTTACATGAGTCACTTCCAGCTAAGATTAGCTCCTGGTCCGATGCCTTACAGACAAAACATTCTGTGGGAAGAATACGTGAAAATAGTGGGAAGTGCTGCTCCATACGTAACTCTGGCTTTGGGAACATTTTGCATGTCAGATTTCTTTTCTTTTTTTTTTTAAATGAAAGGTTTATTTGCTCAATACACCAAATAGGATTGGTATCATGGCAAATATACAGAATTAGGCAGATCAAAATAAAACAGTAACTTACACCCTGGCTTGTGGCACAGTGGATAAGGTGCCAGCCTGTGAACCCAAAGGTCGCTGGTTCGATTCCCCAGCCAGGGCACAGAACCAGGTTGCAAGCCAGATCTGTGGCTGGAGGCAGGTGAATGGCAACCTTACACTGATGTTTCTCTCCCTCCCTGCCTCTATCCCTACCCCCTCTCTAAAAAGAATAAATAAATAAATCTTTAATTTAAAAAAAAATTAAGAAAAAAGAAGATAAGACAGTAATTTAGTTTAAATGAAGGGAAACCTCTGTAAATGACAACACCTTTCCAAGAAGAATATTTTCTTCAGTTAATTATATATTTCAATAAAATAAAGGATATGAATTAAGTGGAAGTGAGCTTGTGAATTTTTCTTAAAAATAAAACCCCAACTCTATTAATCCATGCCAGTTAAACACTAACTAAAATGTCCAGATAAGTGCAAAAGGAGATGAAGGAGTTAGTTTCATCTTTTGCTTGTACAGTCTAGAGGGAAAGGTTACTACAAACACAGCCGGCAGATGGTTAGGAATGACCTAGAGCTGGACTAAATTTCAGGCTCCACACTCGTCATTGTGCTAAGTGCTTGTCATTCGTATGGCATATCTTGGTTCATGCTACATAGTTTAATGTCAAGACAGATCCCAATTTGTTACAGATACATATAGATTACTGTTGCTTGTGTGTGTGTGTGTGTGTAAAGCCAGCATACTGCCACATACAAAGGTTTCTTGTGCACTACAGATTCTACTACTGGTGCTGTGACCCTGGGCGAGTCACTCAGCCTCAGTGAGAAGGGTTCCAAAGGCTAGGGTCAGAGTTGTAGGAGCAGCACTCCCCAGACCCCAGATAAGGCAGGCAGATGGAGGGGACAGGGCACCCAGGGTTATGGCTTTATGGGAGCAGGAAGGAGAGGCGTGGGCAAGTCTGACTGACTATAAGCACCAAGCCTTGAGGAGCCACGGAGACATGTGGGGCAGGAGAGACCTGTGTTTATTACATAATGAATGAAAATAGCAGCGATCTATGAAGCGGTGAACACATGTGCATTTTCTCCAAGGACACAATGCAAAGGTTTCACTCAGGATCCTCTTTATAGGTTAGTTGTGAGTTTTCTACAGAGAAGCTGCAATTGGGCCTCTTGGGATTTCCTTCCAGCCCAGCTTGTCAGCATTGATCCAGGGGCTTAGCTGAGAGCCACTGTTTGGTTTGCGCTCCCCTCACAATGTGCGGCTAGTGGCTTTGATTCTGTTATGGTGCCTCATTCTCCCACCTCCCTGGTGCTGCTCCAGTACAAACACAGGTGTGGTAAGCCTCAGTAAGTGAAGGAGCATGCTTTGGAAGAATTGCTTGTAATGCTTTTACTAAATAGAATAATAAAAATAATAAACATTTTCTAATGGCTATTTGCTGTAAGTTCACAGACAGGTTCACAAGTACAACATTTTTGACCTCAAATAAAATACTAGCTGCCAAAGATCCTCAATGCCTACCTTTCCCAGCCCTCTCTGGCCGTTCTTGGTTTTGTGAACACATCAAGGATATTTTTTACAGTCCGGCTCAACATGGTTGGTTCTGTGCCACTGTCCAGTTACTTCATGTGTCATATTAAGATGGTCAGCCTCCAAATTGGAATCTCCTTAACTGTCAGTCACATGTAACTAAATTCTTGTCACTTCCAGAAGAATCTATCAAATATTCCAAATCTCCTAACAAGCTTTGAATAACACCAACCTTTTCTAAGTTCTGATCTATTGATATGGAAGAAGACTGGGTTTCTCAGCTCTGAGAAGATATTTGCAGATCATGTATCTGTTTATGGACTAATAGCCAGAATTTGGAGGGATCTCTTAAACTCAACAAGAAAAAACCAAACCCAATTCAAAAATAGGCAAAGGAATTGAATGGAAATTTCTCTAAAAAAAGATAAATGAGTGGCCAATAGCACATGAAGAGATCTTTAAAATCACTAATCATTAGGGACAGGCAAGTCAAAATTATAATGAGGTACCCGTTAGGGTAGCTACCATAAAACAAAAGTAAAAATAAACAAACAGAAAATTACAAGTGATGATGAGAATATAAAATGGTGTAGCCACTGTGGAAAGCAGTATCGGAGTTTCTCAAGTAAACTAGCAATTCCACTTCTAGGTGGATATCCAAAAGATTGAAAGCAGGGTCTTAAGAGCTATCTGTACATCCATGTTCATAGCAGCATTAGTCACAGTAGCCAAAATGTAGAGGTGACCATTGACAGATGAATGGATAAACAAAATGTGAGATTATATATATTAGAATATTATTAAGCCTTAAAAAGAAAATTCTGACATGTGAAATAAGCCAGCCACAAAAAGACAATGTATTATGATTCCATTTTTATGAGGTACCTGAGTAATCAAAATCACAGAGACAGAAGTAGAATGGTGGTTGTCAGAGGCTGGGGGGCATGGCAGAAGAATGGGAAGTTTTTACTTCATGGCCACGGAGTTTTAGTTTTGCAAGATGAAAAGTGTTCTGGAGCCTGGCTGGTGTGGCTCAGTGGACCGAGTGTGGCCTGTGAATGGAAGGGTTGCCAGTTCCATTCCTAGTCAAGGGCACATGCCTGGGTTGCAGGCCAGGTCCCCAGTTGGGAGCACACAAGAGGCATCCACACATCATGTTTCTTTTCCTTTCTCCCTCCCTTACCCTCTCTCTAAAAATAAAATAAATAAATCTTAAAAAATAAGAAAGAGTTCCGGAGATGGATGGTGGTGATGGTTGCACAAGTACAGTGGTATTGTACTTAATACCACTAACTATATAGTTACATGGAAATGGTTAAAGTGCTAAGTTGCATGTTATGTGTATTTTACCACAATAAAATAAATTGAGGAGTGAAATAATAAGGTCCCAGCAGCGGTTATAAGAAATTAATCTTGAGCAACCCTGATGACCAACCTGACATTCCTCAGCCAGCTGCCCAGCCCCAGACCATTGCTCAGCCTGTTTGTGTGGATTTATGGGATTTGCTGAGGTGGCTGGGAAGTGCCTGTTACCCCTGAGAGTCTATCATAGTTTAAGACTGTGGTTTTCAACTCTGGCTATACATTAAAATCACCTGAGGAGGTTGGGAAAAATATCAATGGCCAAGGCTCAGGCATCAGAGGCTTCTAGAAGTTTGGCAATGATGCCAATGTGCTGCCAGGACCAAGAACCACTAATTTAGGAGATTCTCATCATGCGGCCCTTTCAGCTTCAGGTTAAGTCCCCACAGTCCCTCTGCTCAGGCCATGAGTTGGGGTGAAGCTGGATCTATCTGCTCCTTTGACGAAGACCCACTGAGGGACTTGATGTGCTCACACGCTGCAGCAAGGGGCTTCCCAGATGCTGCAGCAACGAGAACCCACTCAGGCCCAGGATCCTAACCCTGGTGGCCCTTAGTACCTCCCTGGAGGCCTGAGTACCTCCCTCAGTGACATGCCCTGGAGCCACTGTCCCCAGCACCTACGTTGATAATGAACTGTGCCAGACATTTGGGACACACATGGGGAGTATGGAGATGCTATTCCCATTTGTACAGCTTCATCCTTTTGCTGCCCCAGACCTCATAGTGACAGATGGCAGGAAGCCCCATCCAGGGGCAACAGTTCACAGAGAGTGTGGACAGCCAAAGGCCATCCAGTAGCAAAGGGCCTGATAACTTTCCAATCCCAATGAAAACCTGTATGATTCCAGCAACTTTGTTTCCCTAAACTCCGTCTCCTTAGGAACAATTAAAAATCTCAGAACAGCCAGAGGAGGTCAAAAGAAAGAGAGGCATTGTCATGGGGCAATTAATACCCACACTGTGCAAGCTAGGTTAATTAAAAAAAACAGTATTATGTTACATATTATATTATATATGTGTTTATTGTTATTTTTCAATTATAGTTTACTTTCAATATTATTGTGTATTAGTTTTAGGTATACAGCATTGTGGTTAGATAACCATATACTTAACAAAGTGGCTCTCCCAATATTTCCAGTACCTAACTGGCACCACACACAGTTATTACAATATTATTTTTATTATTTTAAGATTTTATTTGTTATTTTCAGTGAGAGGGGAAGGGAGAGAGGCAGAGAGAGAGAGAGAGACATCAATGTATGGTTGCTTTTCACCTGCCTCCAGCTAAGGACCTGGCTGGAGACCTGGCTTGCAACCTGGTTATGTGCCCTGGCTGGGAATCGAACCAGCGACTGTGGGGTTTGCAGGCCGGTGCCTTATCCATTGTGCCACCAGCCAGGGCTACAATATTATTGACTATGTTACCTATGCTGTATTTACATCTCAGATTATTTTGTAACTACCAATTGGTACCTCTTACTGCCATCACCCTGCTACGCTCTGGCAACCACCAGTCCACTCTCTATGTCTGAGTCTGTTTCAACTTTGTTTGTCTTCTTTAGATTCCATATATAAGGGAAATCGTATGGTATTTGTCTCCCTGATTAACTTATTTCATGTGAGGATGTGGAGAAAAGGGAACTCTCATGCATTACTGGTGGGAATGCAGACTGGTGCAATCATTATGGAAAGCAGCATGGAAGCTCCTTGACAAATTAAAAATGGATCTGCCTTATGCCTCAGCAATTCCATTTCAGGGTATTTACCTGAAGAAACCCCAAACACTAATTTGAAAGAATATACACATCCTTATGTTCATTGCAGTGTTATTTACAACAGCCAAGCTATGAAAGAAACCCAAGTGCCCCCTAATAGATAAGTGGCTCAAAGAGCCGTGGTACATATATGCTATGGAATATTATTCAGTCATAAAAAAAATAATGAAATCTTATCATTTATGACAGCATGGGTGGACCTGGAGGGTATTAGGGACATTTTTTTATATGTAAGCTTGTCAGCAAAAAAGCAGCAGCCAGGTGACGGGTGGTTCCTACTAGTGCTCTATTACTGTGGTATCAAGGGGCTTTGGACAATTACTCCTGCAGTTGGTCTGGAGCTAGTGTCTGTCATTATTTCTGGCCAGTGGCCAAAGTGGGTGAGTCCACATGAAGTTCCTCTATCTGTGGTGCTAAAAGCTGAACCCTAATTTCTGACCAGGTGATCTCCACTTACCTGGGTATTTTGCAAGCTAATAATTTTTTTCTCTTTTTTTTTTAAATTGTGCTTTTCAGTTACAGTTGACATTCAATATTATTTTATTTTAGTTTCAAGTGTAGCATAGTGGTTAGACAATTATATAACTTACAAACTGACCACACTGATATCTCAAGTACCCATCTGGTACCATACAGTTATTACACTCTCACTGACTACGTTTCCTGTGCTGCACTTTACATCCAGTGACTATTTTGTAACTCTCAACTTTTACTTCTTAATCACTTCACCATTTTCACCCAGTCTCCCAACCCCACTCCCCTCTGGCCACCCTCAGTTTGTTTTCTGCATCTATGAGTCTGTTTCTGTTCTATTTCCAGATTTAAGTGAAATCATAAGGTATTTGGCTTTCTCTGACTTACTTATCATAATACATTCTAGGTCCATCCACATTGTTGCAAATGGTGAGATTTCATTCTTTTTTTAAGGCCCTGTAATATTCCATTGTATATACGTACCAACACTTTTTTACGTTACGATGGTGACTTGGGTTACACTTCCGTATCTTGGCTATTGTAAATATGCTGCGGTGAATATAGGGGTGAAGCTATCATTCCAAATTAGTATTTTGGGTTCCTTTAAAATAAAGGCCCAAAAGTGGAACTGCTGGGTAGTAAGGTAGCTCCATTTTTAATTTTTTGAGGAACCTCCATACTGTTTTCCATAGAGGCTTCAAAAATCTGCATTCCCACCAACAGGGCACAAGGGTGCTCTTTTCTCATCATCCTCATCAACACTTACTATTTGTTGATTTATTGATGATAGCCATTCTGACAGGTAAGAGTTGAAATCTCATTGTGTTTTCTTTTTACTTTATTGACGAGAGACAGATAGACATTCATTTGTCATTCCACTTATTTAAACATTCATTGGTTGATTCTTGTATGTGCCCTGACTGGAGATTGAACCTGCAACCTTGGCATATGGGGAAGATACTCTAACTAACTGGACTATCCAGCCAGGCCCCCCATTGTGGTTTTAATTTGCATCTCTCTGATGATTAGCGATGTTGAGCATCTTTTCATATGTCTATTGGCCATTCGTATGTCCCCTTTGGAGAAGTGTCTATTCGGGTCCTTGGCCCATTTTTACAGTGCGTTGTTTGTTTTTTAGGTGTTGAGATGTATGAGTTCTTTATAAACTGTGAATATTAATCCCTTACCAGATGTATCATTGGTGAATATGTTCTCCTATTGAGTGGTTTTTCTTTTCATTTCATTGATTTCCTTTTCTGTGCAAAATCTTTTTAGTTTGATGTAGTCCCATTTTTAATTTTTTTTCTTTTCTTCCTTGCCCAAGGAGATATATCAGAATAGCAATTGCTGCCCTGGCTGGCATGTATAGCATTTATTATGTTGAGGTATGTTCCCTCTATTCCTACTTTGCTGAGAGTTTTAATTATAAATGGATATTTGATTTTATCAAATGTTTTTTTTTGTTAACTGTTGACATGATCATGTGATTTTTATCCTTCCTTTTGTTTATGTGGTGTATCACATTAATTGATTTGCAAATGCTGAAACAACCTTGCATCCCAGGATTAAATTTCACTTGATCATGGTGTATGGTCTTTGTAATGTATTGGTGAATTCAATCTGCTAATGTTGTGTTGAGGATTTCTGCAACTATGCTAATCACGTATACAGGCCTACAGTTTTCCTTTTTAAAAATGTATTCCCGAGCCCTGGCTGGTAGTACAGTGGATAAGGTGCCGGCCTGCGAACCCAAAGGTTGCAGGTTCGGTTCCCCAGCCAGGGCACATAACCAGGTTGCAAACAAGGTATCCAGTTAGGTCTGTGGCTGGAGGCAGGTGAAAGGCAACCATACATTGATGTTTTTCTCCCTCTCTGCCTCTCTCCCTTCCCCTCTTTCTAAAAATAATGAAATAAAATCTTAATAAATAAATAAATAAAATAAAATTAAAAAAAAAAAGTATTACCTTTGTCTTGTTTTGGAATCAGGATAATGATGGCCCTGTTATATGAACTTGGAAGTCCTACCTCCTCTTGAATTATTTTTTGGGGGGCATAGTTTGAGAAGGATAGGTGTTCATTCTTTTTGAATGTTTGGTAAAATTCACAAGTGAAGCCATCAAGTCCAGGACATTTACCTGTTGAGAGGTTTTGAATTACTGATTAAATTTTGTTGGTTGTAATCAGTCTGTTCAAGTTTTCCATTTCTTCTTGATTAAGTCATAGAAGATTATGTATTTTCAGGAATTTATCCATATCTTCTAGACTGTCCAATTTGTTGGCATATAATTGTTTGTAGTACTTTCATATACTTCTTTGTATTTCTGTGGTTTTAGTTGTCACTTCTTTTTCATTTTCAGTTTTATTTATTGGGTCCTCTCTTATTCTTGATGAGCCTAGTTAAAGGTTTATCATTTCAAAGAACCATCTCTTGGTTTCATTGATCTTTTGTATTTTTTTAGATTCTGTTTTATTTATTTCTGCTCTGATCATGATTTCCTTCCTTCTAATCACTTTGGGCTTTGTTTGTTGTTCTTTTACAAGTTCCTTTAAGTGTAAAGTTAGATTCTTTATTTGAGATCTTTCTTTCTTTTCTTTCTTTCTTTCTTTTTTTCTTTCTTCCTTTCTTCTTCTTCTTTTTTTTTTTTTAGATAAACCTATAAGGCTATGAATTTCCCTCTCAGAACTGCTTTCACTGTGTTCCATAGATTTTGTGTTGTTGAATTCTCATTTTCATTTGTTTCAAGACATTTTTCAATTTACTCCTTGATCTCATTGTTAACCCACTCATTGTTCAGTAACATGTTATTTAGCTGCAAGTCTTTGTATGTTTTTCAGTTTATTCTTGTGATTGATTCCTGGTTTCATAATATTGGTGGTCAGAAAAGATGCTTGATTTATCTTCTTAAATTTATTGATACTTGTTTTGTGCCCTAACATCTGGTCTGTCCTAGAAAATGTTCCATGTGCACTTGAAAAGGATGTATTCTGTTGTTTTAGGGTGAAATGCTCTGAAGATATCAATTAAATCCATCTGATCTAGTGTGTCCTTTAAGGCCATTGTTTCCTTGTTGATTTCTACCTGGAAGATCTACCCACTGATGTCAATGGGTGAAAGCCCCCCACTATGACTGTATTACCATCAAGCTCTCTCTCTACATCCATCAACAGTTGCTTCATATAGGTGCTTCTATATTGGGCACATAAATGGATTGATCCCTTTATTATGTAATGTCCTTCTTTGTCTCTTATTATAACCCTTTTTTAAAGTCTATTTTTGTCTGATATAAGCATTGCTACTCTAGCTTTTTTGGTTTGTTTGTTTCTTTTTGCATTAAATATTTTTTCCATCCCTTTAATTTCAGTATTGTGTGTCTTTCACTCTGAACTGGGTCTCTTATTGACAGCATATATATAGGTCTTATTTTCTTATACATTTAGCTACCCTATGTCTTTTAATTGGAACAATTAACTTATTTGCATTAAAAGTGATTATTAATAGGTAACTATTTGTTGTTTTGTTTTTTTTTTTAATTTTATTGTTGTTGTGTTACATCCATCCCTTTTTTGCTCCCCTCTGTTATTTGTTGTTATTTTATCAGTCATATTCATGTTCCTATTTTTCCCTTCCTTTTGAAGTCCCTTTAACATTTCTTGTAATACTGTTTTATTGGTGATGAACTCCTTTAGCTTTCTCTTGTCAGGGAATCTCTTTACTCTTCAATTTTAAAAGATAGCCTTCCTAGGTAGAGCAGTCTTGGTTGTAGTTCCTTGTTTTTTACCACTTTGAATATTTTGTGTTAATCACTCCTGGCCAGAAAGATTTCTGCTAAGAAATCAGCTGACAATCTTATGGGAGCTACCCGTCTTTCTCTTGCTGCTATTCTCTCTTTGTCTTTAACCTTTGATATTTTAATTATCATGTGTCTGTGTCTTAGTGTGAATCTCTTTGGGTTCATATGTGCTTCATGGACTTGTGTGTCTTTTTTTACCAGGCAAGGGAAGTTTTCAGTCATTAATTCTTTAAATAGGTTCTCAATGCCTTCCTGGGTCTCTCTCTTCTCCTTCTGGTAATCCCATGATATAGATGCTATCCCACAGGTCCCTTAAACTATCCTCCTTTTTTACATTCTTTTTCCTTCTGCTGCTCTGACTGGGTGTTTTCGGCTCCCTTGTCTTCCAAATTGCTTATTCAATCCTCTGCTTCATTTAATCTGTTGTTGATTCCAGTGTATTCTTTATTTCTGATTGGTTCTTTTGCCTGATTGCTGTGTCCTTTTTATGCTTGCTATCTCTTTGTTGAAGTTCTCACTAAGTTCCTTGAGCTTCCTTATAACCAATGTTTTGAATTCTGTGTCTGTTAGATTGCTTGCTTCCATTTTGTTTAGTTCCTTTTCCTGGACTTCTTTCATATTCTTTCATTTGGGCCATGTTTATCTGTCTCCTCATTTTGGCTGCCTCTGTGTGTGTGTGTGTGTGTGTGTGTGTGTGTGTGTGTGTGTGTTTCTTCTTCTTCTTCTATGTAATAGGTAGAATTGCTACATCTCCCTGTCTTGGCACGGTGGCCCTATATAGTAGGGGTCCTGTGGGACTCCATGGTGTAATCTTCCTGATCCCCTGAGCTGTATGCTCCAGGAGTGTCCCTTGTGTGTTATGTATGCTGTCCTATTGTAGTTGATCCTCGATTGTTGTTAGTATGTCTGTGTGTGGGGTAGACCCTCGGGGTGGCTGGCTGTGAGGATAGGCCCTGACTACTGGTGTTTGAGCTACTGGGCAGGAGCTGATCCTATGCAGTGGAACTTGCTCCTGCTGGTGCCTGCTGAGACCTTCTTCTGCATGTTTTGTTTGTGGAGCAATTGGGTGGTTCTTGGATATAGTCTGAGGCCAGCCATGGGTGTGTTGGTACTGGGGCCTTTTGGGAGAGCCTAGCATAAGTCTGAGACCCCTCACTGCTTAGTGGGGACCTTTGCAGCTGAGACATCCTTACGGGTTCTCAACTGCCACACACAGGTGTGGGGCCAAACTGTTTTGTGTCTTTGCCCCTCCTAACAGTCTCAACATGGCTTCTTTATATCCTTAGTTATATGACTTTTATTCAGCTCATCTTCAGATGGTTCTCCAGGTTGAATTTAATTGTAATTTTGATGGGGTCATGAGATGGGGTCATGCAGCTCCCACCCACTCTGCCACCTTGGACCCTCTCCTGCAATCTAATGGTGTATAACTGGTTTAATTAGGAGCAGTTAGCACAACTCAAATCAAATAAAAATAACACCACTTACTCAAACAAGCAAAACTCAAATCAAATACTTTGAAAACAGCCATGGAAACAAAAATATAAATGTAAGCACAAGTCCCCTCTATGAAAGTAATGTATTGTTTCGATGGCTTTTAGCTAAATGAATCAGTAAAGACTCAGGGTTCAGGCCAGTCCCGTTGACAACCAGCACATCTCCATAGCCAGTGTATAAGCCTGGGTGCAGGCTGCAGTCATGTGTGCCAGGGCAAGGAAATGGGGTCCAGCTTGCTCCTTGTTGGCAGTGCTAACTTTACAGAAGACTGCACAGCTTACCTAGAAGTCATACAGACACTACTGGGCCATATGACTTTTACATGTCTTTGACTCATGCACTTTACATGTCCTCAATTCAAATCCTACGATGACCACAGGAGGTAGATACAAACAGAAATAAGGATACAGATGCTCTGAGAGGCTAAAAAGCTATCTAATGGTGCAGAGCTGGAGAGTGGTGATCTTGGGACTGAAACTCAGGTCTGCTGGTGCCAAACCTGTGTCCCCCTCCACAGAAGTTTCCTCACTGACTGCATCATGCATACCTATGAGTCACCCAAGGAGCTGGGAAAATCCTACTTCCAGGGCCATCCCAAGCCACCCCAGGCATCTGAGTCCATAGGTCAAGAGAGCTCTGTGGCTTCAAATGTTTTTTATGGTATCACATTTGATACTACTGCCTAGTACATAACC
Organism: Noctilio leporinus; assembly: GCA_004026585.1. Classification (NCBI taxonomy): domain Eukaryota; kingdom Metazoa; phylum Chordata; class Mammalia; order Chiroptera; family Noctilionidae; genus Noctilio; species Noctilio leporinus. The sequence goes on along the minus strand of PVIW01006984.1, from coordinate 348 downwards.
AGGCATACCACATATGTGTATATATAACTACTGAAGCAATACAACTTAAAAAATACTTATCCTCACAACATGTTAAGCACTATGATATTTTCTTTCCCATTCTCTTCTACATATTTCATGTTTTGAAAAGCTGGCTGTTAGCCACTAAATTTTTTTTTTTTTTTAATTTTATTGTTGTTGTATTACATCCATCCCTTTTTTACTCCCCTCTGTCCCCCTCCCCACCCACCCTTTCCCCCCAAAGTCAATCCCACCTGTTGTCCATGTCCATGGTTCCTTTATACTAGGTTCTTGTCTAAGCTGCTCCCCTTCTTTGCCTCTGCCTCCCCCCTCCCCCCAACCCCTTTC